>BQNB010086153.1:8952-28276 GCA_026074375.1 Tanacetum coccineum | reverse complement strand
CCAAAATAATATAATTAAATTGACCACAAAAAGTTAAAGTATAATTACAAGTTGTGCGAAATTAATGCTCTCGATCTCCTAATCGAACGCCATGACGAACCCCGAAGGGTTTGCCCTATAACCAAGCAAGCAGCCTAGCTGCTCTTTTCTCCTATTCTAACTTTTCGGCCAAACCACTCGTACCAGAATGTCCTACATATCTATGATTCATTCGAATATATATAATAATATTGGAAGTTTAGTCACTTGACCAGTTTAGCCCCTGAACTTAGTGATTAGTTTGTAAATAATAATGAAACTTCGTGCATTCTACTCAACATTTGTCCTTGTGATTTTATGGCGTAACAAAATTCACGGTTACGCCGTAACCTCCTTGACGCGACTTTCCTTCATTAAGAGATATTTTAGTCAATCATCAAAATGTTTTCCATAATAAACGATTACGGCGTAACTATATATGGCGTTACGCCGTAAAGCCTCGTCAGCACCGAATCTTTGTATTAAATAAGTGATCTTTCAAATCTTCGTGATAAATAACTGATTACGGTGTAACCCAAAGACGTTTACGCCTTAATCTCTCCGTCAGCAATGTTAGGGCGTAACCAATGTGTCAATTACGCCGTAACACATGAATAATGCGGATTTTGATATAAAAAGCCGTTTTCCGCATCTTTTCCGTTCCATTGCCCAAATTACCTAAAATACAAAATATTAACGAATTAAGTACCAAAACGATATAAAGCAATGCAATAAACGTGAGAATTTGATATGAAAAAGTATTAAATATTTGTTGTTATCAAATATCCCCCCACTTGACTTTTACTTGCCCTCAAGTAGAACCTTTTAAATAATTCTCAAAAAGATATATCCTTAGGTTTTAAGGAATATATGAATTTAAAAATCACTTATGCTAGAAAATTCTAAACCGAGCACCTTACAAAAGGAAAAATGAATCACACTCATACTCTCACTAATCTATGTGTTCCATTTTTTATGATCACTCAATTGCTCAGTCATGGCGAGTATTCTATCATAAGCTTGGCGAGGATGCTAAGCTTCACCACTAGAGTCTAGATGCAACTATTCAAAAAGGCAAATGGGTTGACACAACACACAAGCTTACGGGGTTTTGATCATTCAAACAATCTTTCACCCAAAGTATCACACCAACAAGGTGGCTGAATTACACATACACGGTCGTAACGACGGAATTGATATGCGTGATTCGATCTCATCCTCATTCGTGTTTAACAACGGGTTAGGACAAAGAATAATAAAGGGTAAGATAAAGACATGGGATGCACATTTAATTGTTGTTAAATAAAAACACAAAACAAATAGTTTCCTAAGTCCATAATCTCCCCGTCACTGGTCGCATTCAAATCCCATAAGGTAAAAACGAGGGTCAAGAGTCAAGGGGTCTTCACAATACACGAGTTAATGCGTATGAAATGTAGTGTGATGCATTAACTCGGCCTTCATCATCAATGATTATGTGCTAAATTTTTTTGAAAATTTAGGCCAAAATAGCACATAATCTCACCAAATACCTCATTTCTATCTCCCTTCCCCCCACTTGAGTTGTACAATGCCCTCATTGTACAAATAGACTTATAATAGAAAGGAGAGATAGAACTACCCGTTTAGAAAGACGGAATCATCGCCAGCTGGACAAGGCGGAAATACTATCACTATACGACATATAAGCTGACTAATAAACACTTGCTTGCATGCTCTTTATTCTTTTTTTTTTTGATGCAAGACAAGGATACAATAAATCACAATACAGACACATATATACATGAGCGTCCCCCCACTTGAGATCAACTGTCTTCAAAACCCGTCTTTTCTTCAAATACCCTCTATCCTAACCCGCAACTTCCACCAGTGAAACCCAAAATTAACCAGCAACTCCCCGATCATGGACTAAGAAACTACAGGGTAGGCTAAGGCGATAGGTGTAACGAAACAACATATATTAGGTTACAAAATGAAAGGAAAGGCTCAACAGGTTGTACTAGGGGTATCTTGCACTAAAGATGAGTGCAACAAGGGGTTTAACAAGGGGGTTGACTAATCAGTGTGAAAAGTCAATATACACAAACATAACATGGATGGGCTATTTGGGGTTAATCCTAAAATTGCCTTTTATCACAGCTACACCGATTACACTAGGTGCAATGCTCATTATTGTGGTCTCGAAAAGATATACCAGGCCAAGTTCTAAAGTCTACTACAGCCACCGGCACACTCATTTTTAATGAATTTATGTATAAGGGGAAAACAGAAAGGCTTATCCTCACACAATGGAATTATAAGGTAGGTGTGCTCAGTATAGTCTTAACTAGTTAAGTAATGAAAAACATGTCAAAATTTTATTAATGAAATATTTTTCAAAATAAACTAGAAAAATAAAGGCAAGTATAATCAAATGGGTGTTTATTTCTAATCCCTTCCCCTCACTTGAGTCAAACATAAGCATATAAAATTTAAATAGGAAGGGTTAGAAATGGAACGGATTACTCCCCTGGATTTGCTCGGTGATATGAAGAGACAACATGCTCTAAGCAATGCTCCAAGTCTTCTTCTTTGAGCAACATCCACCATCACAGGCAACTTCTTCATCATCCAGAATAGCATTCAACCAGGACGGTTCGGGATGCTTCCTTGCAGCTTGATTAGTATCCTAGCACCTCGTCCTGTGCATTACCTGTATAGCTGCAAGAAAGACTAATACCAAAAGCATAAACCTAGATAGAAAGCATCATAGCACAAAATATACAAAACTATACAAAACCTAACTCACTTTTGTAGGAATCACGGTTGCATTTAGCGTATGCAACAAGCCTTTTAAACCACTTGGTGGCCCAAGTGGACGAGTGAAGTCTCGTGAGGGTTTCCAGAGAACATACCCACAAAGTTCATTTACCAATATACACGGTTTTGTAAAATTTCAAACGATTTAATGATTTGCAGGAAGGGATTACGGCGTAACCAAGGATTGGGTTACGCCGTAATCATGTGGATGACCATTTTAAATTTTTTGATTAAGTTCAGTTACGCCGTAACCATGGGAAGGATTACGCCGCAACTTCAATGATTACGGCGTAACTAAGATTGTTACGCCGTAATTGCTGCCATTGGCAGCAATCTTACCACATAATTACGAGGAAAGGTGACTTTGAATTCCGCCCCCTTGCTGTTAGACCCTGCAAAACCAAGTAAGAAATATACAAAACCAACTAAATGCAGAAAACAATTAAAAGGATAGGACTTTTGTTTATTTAAAGAGTCGTTAAGTTCGACTCTAGCCTCCATCACAGGCCACTTGGACATCTCCACACATGTCCAATCTTTATGTCATCTCCTCAACCTGTAAATAATTGCTCATCCTGCACACTAACAAACCTGTGCATTAAATGTGTAATAAAACTGAGCAAAAAGAGGAGCATACATTAATGGCAATTACTTGACTCAGGAATAAAATTTTAAGGTTCAAGCAATGCCCAAACTATTTTTGGTGTTTCAGACCCAAACATGACGTAACAAGCACTACCAAGTTACGTCATAACCAAGTCTGAAACGATTTTTTTTTATTTTTCACACACGTTACGCCGTAACCATATAACTGGTTACGCCGTAACAACAGAACATGCAAACACTCAGAAAAGGGAGAAGAACAGAAGGTTCAGGCACACATACAAGTACAAACAAACACTCATATCAATCAAACAATCAAAAACAACAAAAACCGTTCCCCGACAACGGCGCCAAAAACTTGATGCGTAATTTCTTTTAAATAAAACTACGTCAGGTTTTACATTTATAAAACCCTAACTACCTTAACTATTCCTACGCACTAAAGAGCAGTGTACCCTATCGTGTATAGTGTAGTGACTGGTAAGTACGGGTGTCGACCCAAAGAACGGTTTGTGTCTCTAATTGTCTAATTGATTTTATTAATCTACCTAAGAAAGCAGGAAAGAAATCATGTTTGAATAATTGAGATTATTGTGGAGTTGTTTTGGTGGTAAGCCTAGCTGGTCGAAAAGGGAATTGGTATAGTGGTGAACAACTAGAAAGGAAGAACGCAATTAATTACTATGATCTCTAGTGCAATGTCTTGTGGCAATCTTAAAATTCCTCTCGTGGTAAAATGCTAACCCAATTGCGACTCGAATGCAAGTCGCGCCTAATACTAGAGTGATTGAACAAAGGTAAAAGCTTACTTCTTTACGAGAGTAAGGGCCGAAGCTGAATTAAAATTAAACCGGTGCTAAAGCTACAAAACACTTAATTTTATTCTAACTTATAAGATACGCTTTATTCTAAAAGGTAGTCTCCTTATTAGCTCGTTCTCCTAACCAGGAATTAATGCTAAGGGTTCTTCCTTATGGTCGAACAATTACGAGTTTTGGTCACTCTATTGTAATCAATCGCGCACACAAGTGTTAGGAATCACTTTATACTCACTTTTAGTGCGCGCTCAACCTTATATCAAAACCTAACAGGGAGTCCAAGGATTTCAATGTACACTATATAAATTAATAAAGAAAACGATAAAACAACGAGATCATAACATAATAATCAATAGATAATTAAAATAATTAAATGCCAAGAACAAATAATAAAACATAACTAACAAAAATAACATCAACAATTATATGGACGAATCCAACAAGCCAAAATAATATAATTAAATTGACCACAAAAGATTGAAGTATAATTACAAGTTGTGCGAAATTAATGCTCACGATCCCCTAGTCGAACGCCATGACAAACCCAGAAGGGTTTGCCCTACACCAATGTTGCGTACAACTTTTTCCTTCTTTTTTACTGTGCGGCAAAAACCCACCGATTGAGAATAATGCCTTCCTGGTGTACAATTGATTCGTCTTATATAATAAATATGAACTTTGGACCTTATACGAGTTTAGTCCCTCAACTTTTATGAACATTTGTAACATATTAATGAAACATCATGAATTCAACGCAACTTTAGCCCTTGTGATTTTACGGTGTAACTAAATACACGGTTATGTCGTAACCTTCTTGACGCGGCTTTCCTTCTTTAAGAGATATTTTGTTTACGACGAAATTAATAATCGCGTTGCTCCGTAACCCTTAGTCAATCATCGAAATCTTTTCCATAATAAATGATTATGGCGTAACTATATATGACGTTATGCCGTAAAGCTTCGTCAGCACCAAATCTTCGTATTAAATAAATGATTGTCATAAAAGCATCCAAATCTTCATAATAAATATGTGATTACGGCGTAACCCAAAGGGCCGTTACGCCGTAACATCTTTACAGCTCCCAATTCGGCATCATTAATTAATAAAAATATTGCACCCCTACTAAATAATATAGTAGTGTACTATTTTTCATTTGGCCAGTAGGCTACATTCAGTAGAAATATAGTAGTCCTCCATAATATGTTAGTACCTCTACTAAATAAATTAGTATCAGTACTAAATTTGCCCTTTTTCGCTATTTTCCGTTCCAAAGCCTTAATTTTCCTTTGTTTACATTTTTTGGTGATCACTAATACTAACTCAATCATGGCGGAGTATTATATCATAAGCTTGGCCAAGATACTAAGCTTCACCACTAGAGTCTAGATGCAATTGTTCAAAAAGGCAAATGGGTTGACACAACACAAAGGCTTACGGGGGGGTTTATGATTCATTTCAAACAATCTCTTCACCCAATGTACCGCACCAAAAGGTGGCTGACGAATTACACAAACATGGGCCGTTAAGAAGAATAGATATCGGCTGTGATTCGATCTCATCCTACATTTCGTTGTTAAACATACGGTTAGGACGCAGATAATATAGGGTAGGATAAAGACATGGGATGCACATTTAATGGTTCTTAAATAAAAACACAAATAATTGTTTCCTAAAGTCCATTAATCTCCACCGTAAAGGTCGCATTCAAATCCCATAAGGTAAAAACGAGGGTCAAGAGTCAAGGGGTCTTCACAATACACGAGTTAATGCGTATGGAAATTTAGTGTGATGCATTAACTCGGCCTTCATCATCAATGATTATGTGCTAAAAAAATTGAAAATTTGGGCCAAATTAGCACATGATCTCACCAAATACCTCATTTTTATCTCCTCTTCCCCCCATCTTGAAGATGTAAAATTGCCCTCATGTACATATAGACTTATAATATAAAGGAGAGATAGAAATGTCATGGGTTTAAAAGAACTACCCATTTATAAAGACGGAATCATCGCCAGCTGAACAAGGCGAAAACACTATCACTATACGACATATAAGCTAACTAATAAACACTTGCTTGCATGCTCTTTATTCTTTTTTTTCTTTTCTCTCTTTTTTTGATGCAAGACAAGGATACAATGAATCACATTACAGACACATATATACATAAGCATCCCCCCACTTGAGATCAACTATCTTCAAAACCCGTCATTTCTTTAAATACCCTCTATCCTAACCCGCGACTTTTACCAGTGAAACCAAAATTAACCAGCAACTCCCCAATCATGGACAAAGAAACTACAGGGTGGGCTTAACGGGGCGGGGGGGGACATAGGGGGGGTTTTTTTTTTGGTGGAAAATGGAAACAACCATATATTCTGGTTTACAAAATGAAAGGAAAGGCCCAGCAGGTTGTACTATGGGTATCTTGCACTAAAGATGAGTGCAACAAAGGTTTTAACAGGGGGATTGACTAATCAGTGTGAAAAGTCAATATACACAAACATAACATGGATGGGCTATTAGGGGTTAATCCTAAATACAGCTACACCGATTATACTAGGTGCAATGCTCATTGTTGTGGTCTCGAAAAGATATACCATGCCAAGTTCTAAAGTCTACTAGAGCCACCGGCACACTCATTTTTAATGAATTTATGTATAAGGGGAAAATGGAAAGGCTTATCCTCACACAATGGAATTATAAGGTAGGTGTGCTCAGTATAGTCTTAACTAGTTAAGTAATAAAAAACATGTCAAATTTTATTAATGAAACATTTTTTTAAATAAACTAGAAAAATAAAAGCAAGTATTATCAAATGGGTGTTTATTTCTAATCCCTTTCCCCCACTTGAGTCAAACATATGCATATAAAATTTAAATAGGAAGGATTAGAAATAGAACGGATTACTCCCCTGGATTTGCTCGGTGATATGAAGAGACGGCATGCTCTAAGAAATGCTCCAAGTCTTCTTCTTTTAGCAACATCCACCATCACAAGCAACTTCTTCATCATCCAGAATAACATTCAACCAGGACGGTTCGGGATGCTTCCTTGCAGCTTGATTAGTATCCTAGCACCTTATCCTGTGCATTACCTATATAACTGCAAGAAAGCCTAATACCAAAAGCATAAACCTGGACAAAAAGCATAATAACACAAAATATACAAAACTTTACACATAAACATAACCCACTTTCGTAGAAAATCACGGTTGCATTTAGCATATGCAACAAGCCTTTTAAATCACGTGGTGGCCCAAGTGGACGAGTGAAGTCTCGTGGGGGTTTCCAGAGAACATACCCACAAAGTTTATTTACCAATATACACGGTTTTGTAAAATTTCAAACGATTTAATGCTTTGCAGGAAGGATTAGGCGTAACCAAGGATTAGGTTATGCCGTAACCATGTGGATGACCATTTTAAAATTTTTGATTACGTTCGGTTACGCCGTAACCATGAAAAGGTTACGCCGCAACTCTAATGATTACGGCGTAACTAAGATTGTTACGCCGTAATTGCGGCCATTGGCAGCAATCTTACCACACAATTACGAGGAAAGGCGACTTTGAATTACGTCCCCTTGCTGTTAGAACCTGCAAAAACAAGTAAGAAATATACTAAACCACCTAAATGCAGAAAACAATTAAAAGGATGGGACTTTTGTTTATTTAAAGAGTCGTTAAGTTCGACTCTAGCCTCTATCACATGCGACTTGGACATCTCCACACATGTCCAATCTTTATGACAACTCCTCAACCTGTAAATAATTGCTCATCCTACACACTAAAAAACCTGTGCATTAAATGTGTAATAAAACTGAGCAAAAGAGGAGCATACATTAATGGCAATTATTTGACTCAGGAATAAAATTTTAAGGTTCAAGCAATGCCCAAACTATTTTTGGTGTTTCAGACCCAAATATGTCGTAACAAGCACTACCAAGACACACCATATCCAAGTCTGAAACGGATTTTTATTTTTGTTCTTCACACACGTTACGCCGTAACCATATGACTGGTTACAGTGACACTCAGAAAAGGGAGAAGAACAGAAGGTTCAAGCACACATACAAGCACAAACACACACATATCAATCAAACAATAAAAAACAACAAAAACCGTCCCCGACAGCGACGCCAAAAACTTGATGCGTAATTTCTTTTAAATAAAACTACGTCAGGTTTTACATTTATAAAACCCTAACTACCTTGACTATTCCTACGCATTAAAGATCAGTGTACCCTATCGTGTATAGTGTAGTGATTGGTAAGTACGGGTGTCGACCCAAAGAACGGTTTGTGTCTCTAATTGTCTAACTGATTTTATTTATTCTACCTAATAAAGCAGGAAAGAAATCATGTTTGATTTTTAGATTATTGCTGACTGTTTTGGTGGTAAGCCTAGCTTGTCGAAAAGGGAGTTGGTATAGTGGTGGACAACTAGAAAGGAAGAACGCAATTAATTAATATGATCTCCTATGCAATGTCTATCCGCAATCTTAATGCCACTTATTTGATGAGATACTCTTAATCCTAAATAGGTGGTCTCCTCATTAGCTTGCACTCTTAACAAAGTATTAAAATTAAGGGATCAACTTTATGGTCGAAAGTTGAACCACCAATGAATATTGGTCTTTCAATTGGAGAATTAAAACGCCTGAGTGAAGATAGTCTCTTTACACTCAGAGTTCTTGCAACCTTACTTAATACAAATACATGGCACAAGGTTCACTTAAGTGCACTACAAAAAATAATAAAGAAAGTGATAAACGACGGGATCATAAATTAATAATCAAAAAGATAATTAAATAATTAAAAGCCAAGAACAAATAATAAAACACAAATAATAACATAACAACAATAAATTAAACCGCATGATCTGCTCAATCAAAATAATAATAGAATTAAATTGACCATAATAAATTGAAGTATTATTACAAATTGTGCCGAATTAATGCTCTCGATCCCCTAGTCGAACGCCATAGCAAACCCCGAAGGGTTTTCCCTATACCTACTGTCGAACAGTTTTTCCTTCTTTTCTCTTTTGGCGGCTTACCACACGCCCGAATAGAATAATCACAAGAATGATTCAATTCATTCTTTTTATAATGAATGCTAAGTTTAGGTGTTGCCACTATTGGTCCTCCATCATTATGCACTTTAATAATTATTTCCCGAAACATAATAACTTTTGTGCAACATTGGTCCCTGTGATTTTACGACGTAACCCAATACACGGTTACGCCGTAATACTCCTGACGCGGCTTTCCTTCTTTATTAGATAATTTCGGTTACGGCGTAATAAATAATCACGTTACGCCGTAACCCTTAGTTGGCAACAATATAATTTCCATAATAAATGATTACGGCGTAACTATATGGGACGTTACACCGTAAAGCCTCGTCAGCATCGAATCTTCATAATAAAATAAATGGGATTGTCATCAAGTATCCAAATTTCGTTTGATAAATAACTGTTTACGCGCAACCCAAAGACGTTTTACGCCCCGTTTAATCCCTTCTATCAGCAAACGTACGGCATAAAACCATTGTATCAATTACGCGTAACACATGAATAATGCGGATTTTGATATAAAAAGCCGTTTTTCCGCATCTTCTTTCCGTTCAATTTGCCCAATACTAATACACAAAATAATAACGAATTATAGTACAAAAAGATATAAAGCAATTCAATAAACGTGAGAATTTGATATGAAAAAGTATTAAATATTTGATGTTATCACGTATTCAGATCCATTGAATACGACGTATCGATCATCTGATTCTATTGCTGTGTATTACGAAGTAACACCCCATTTGGTATTCCGCTGCGCTGTAAGTGATTTTTGGGGGTGTTACAGATATTTTTACCTTTGTAACAGATCGTACTTATCAGAGCTAGTCGATTGAAGAATGGTAGATAAAGAAAAGAAATCAACTATGAAAGGATTTGCGACTAATGACCAAGCAGATTACTATTCAGGGATTACAAGCATTATGGTTAATGGAAAAAATGATTATGAGCTGAAAGGAAAATTCCTTGATGATTTGCACAATAATGCCTTTAGTGGTACTAATGGGGAAGACGCGGTCGAGCATATCGAATACTTTCTAAAAATTGTTGACCCAATTGATTTACCAAATGTAAATCAAGATAAACTTAGAATTGTTGTTTTCCCAATCTCATTGGTTAGAAATGCATGGAGATGGTTTGATGAAATTAAAGGATCAATTATTAGTTGGATTGATTTGACTGCTAAATTTTTTAGAAAATACTACCCGCCTTCCCGCATTGGCAAAATTAATACCCTCATAATTAAGTGGTACCCTACCAATCCGGAGTTCAAAAATTGGTTGGCCTCAAAGCTTATGAACTATATGACGATGGATATATTCACTAAAGGAGCGTTGTGGGATTACTGGAAATTGGGAAGTAACAAAATTGAGCCAACGAATTATGAAACTTCTGATCTTGAGGAAACTAATCACGATAATAAACAAGAAATCGGTGAAATTTTTAGGATTGTAACAAACTTGTTCGATTATGAAACACCGTTGTGGAAAAATTCAAAGTTCAATTACCTACTCAAGATAGACCCGAATGTCCTTACTAATGATATTGTGGGATTCAAGACTTATGACGAATACACGGACGATTAGATATATGAGTGGAATAAAGATATGCCATGGGTGCATGAAAGACCATGGACGGAGAATGAAGTATGGAAGGAACCAACTCCAGTTAAACATCATTGTAAGCCATTTAATTATAAAAGTGGGTATTTGGATGCCTATACCTAAAGCTTAGAGGAAGATGGGATATTTAATGAGGAAACTTTGCTTGAGCTTTACATAGTTGGAAACACACTCCGTTACAGAAGATTTAGAATGGTACGCTGTATGAAGGATAACAAACTCAAAAAGGAAGTCATTAAAAAATAAACTATCATGGAAGGAATGATTGAGCTATTCTGATCAAGTATAATGGTTGAGAAGATGGGATGGCTATGGATATTGCTGACATGACCAAGAAAAAGAGAATATGAGAATGAACATGAGAGATGAGAAAGATGAGAATAGGTTGAGTTGTTCGGATTGCAGTGGTAAGAAGATTTTGAGATGATCAAGTATTCATTCAGACAAGACGAAGAGTATGTTGCTGTTAAAGAAAATGAATACGAAGATTTGACGAGTACAAGCGAAGATGCATGCCAAGCATACCAAGAAATCTTTCGCATGATAGACGAAGGATGGATGGTGGTACAAGAGCCGAATGAAAGAAGGAAAAAGTCTAACTTAAAGACTAGCTGAAAGAAAAGTGCTTTCCGGGAGACAACCCGGATTGTTATTTTTATCAAGTCTGTCTTCCCAGACATCAATACGGTGTATCCGCTTCATACCATATGGCGTATTGAATGTCTGGACGTTATCAATCCTTTATTTTTATGCACTTTAAACATTATTGTCAGTTCTGTCAATACGGCATATTCATGCACATGATACGGCGTATTCAACAGACTGACCCTTATTTAGATACTTTGTACAGGTTTCTCTATACGGCGTATTCCAGTTTATGGATACGGCATTTAGGTATTTATTTCGAGTCTAACCAAACGAATACACGGAGATAGAATTGCATTTGTTTTTTGAGAATTTACACATGACCTCGTGAAAGAAAAATCGACGATGTTGGTAGAGAATCTACAAAATCTGGAGATACTGAAGTGTTGAAGTCTTGAAACCTCAAGACGGCTGTTCAACACGAATTCTTGCTCAATAAAGTTACATGGAGAATCACTACCAAGCAAATATCAGGGAAGTTTCTCATTCTAATTCTTTTTAAATTCCCGTATTTAATGGTTTATATATACAACGAGGACGTTGTATAATTCAAGTGGGAGGATGGAATTAGAATGTTTACTTGTCCTATTTTTCATACTAAAATGCTTAAATTATGCTCAAATTTAAAATTTTAAAATTTTTTCAAGCATACTTTTGTGAAATTACTTGTTACATAACCCGCACACAATAACCCTTATTAGATAATTGTGAGGATTTAACCTTATCCGTTTCTAAATGTTTACCCAAATTCCACAAAAATATGAGTGTGATAGTGATGTTGTAGAATTTAGAACTTGGCTTGGTATATCTATTTGAGACCACAATAATGAGTACTATAGATTTAGATGGAGTAACTTGTTTAAATTGGTAAATTTCTAGGAAAAAAACATTTATATGTTGTTTTATTAACTAACTACACTGGTTAGTTAAATCTCTGTATAACCCCTTTGTTTACTCTCATCTTAAGAGTAAGATACCCCTAGAAAAACCTGTAGAGCCAATCCTTTAGGAATTACACCAACTGTTTGTTTCGTTACACCTTCACACCTTAGCATACCCTGTTAAATTAAGTCTATTTATTAGGGGTGTTCAAAAAAACCGTGAAACCGACGAACCGAGCCGAACCGCTCAATCCGAAACCGAAAAAACCCGAAACCGGAAATTTGCACATTGCAAATGGGAATGTATAAATAGTCAAAACTCGTGTATTTTTACTACCAACACAATTATTGGTACGTCCAAAGAGTGAAGAATTATCGAATGAATTATCCGGAGTTATTATGATCATGAAGATGGTGAAATTATACCGAGTTTCGTAGTTAGTATATAAAAAAGGAAAAAATCAGAAAAATCGCAACAAAAAAAAGAGAGGAGGAAAGTTTGAAGATAACTGTTTCGCAAAAGCTTAGACCGAAGGAATTATATAAAGGATCGATTATTCGTTGAAACGTTCTATAAGTCAACGATGTAAAGTTTTGTATAAAGTGATAGATATCGCCACTTGTCTTGTAAAAGTATGTAAAGCATGGGATGATTAGGAAGTTGACCATTACGGGAACACCAACTCAGGTTGTTGTTTTTGATCTATGATCAAGACGTGTGTAAATAGTTGTGTCTTTTTCATGGTAACGGTCGGGAAAAAGTGTCTAGCAACTTATATCTTAGACTTAGTCTATTTGTTTCATAATTTTTATTTAACAACAATTTATTTCCCTTTCCTAATCATTAACCATGGGTTTTACGCGAATGAGGATGTGATCGAACATGCATGTCTATTCCGTCATTACGGCCATGTATGCATGATTCAGCTGCCTTGTTGGTTTATTACTATTGGTGAAGTTAGAGATTCCTCTACCCTATATCATTCTTCATCATAACCCTTGGTTAAACTCAAATGAGGATGTGATTGAGCACACATATCTATTCCATCGTTAACAGCCATGTATGTGTGCTTTAGCTGCCTTGTTGGTGTGGTACTTTTGGTGAAAGATTGTAGAATGATCCCAACCACACACTCTCTCTCTCTCTCTCTCTAGATTTCTCTCTTTACTTGTTTGTGTGACTTTGATATCATATTCTACAATAATGATGATAATAATAATAATAATAATTGGTGGAGGGTGTGACAAACCCTTACGTCTAGCTGATATGTTACTCTACTCGTGAGACAGAGGGCTTGATGTGTGTGTGGATTTGACAGGGTCCTCGCCTTTAACGCAAACTGGGTTGACTGATTTTTTGGCCGGTCATGCGATGGTCGATGCGGCACATCGTAAACGCCTAAAGTACAAGACTAAGTGCGCAGATGCTTGATGACACCAAATAACATTACTTTTATAGCATCATTTATCCCATAAAAATAGCCCATTTTATATCATTATTGCAAAGAATTGTTACTTAATCGTTTGTATTTGAGAAATGCAGTAATTATAGAGTACTTTATGAAAGTTAACTAAAAGGCACGCATTCTGGAGCTTGAATGAAGAAATATTAAGAAATTTGATTCTGACATCCAATACGCTGTATCCATCAAGGAAGATACGGCATATCTGTGCCTGCACTTCACAAAAGACCACGAAGGAAAACAAGATCAATACGCCGTATTCAGAGAATCCTATACGCCGTATTCAAGCTATGGAAATAAAATATTCTGGAACATATCGAACGTGGTCCCTACTCCAAGAAACCCCTAATACGTCGTATCGAAGCCTTTCGATGCGCCGTATCGACCTTTTTCCAGACCTTATAAATAGAAAACTCAAAAACGAGCTTTAAGTGTGCTAAATCATGTTTTCGATACCTAAACCATAAAAGTTAATTTTTAGAGGAGAAAAAGAGCAGAAGAGGTCTTGCAACATAATTAATTCCATAGGAAACAACTTGTAATCTCCTATACTCTTGTAATCGTTCAGTTTTTGGTATCATTCTTTAATTCGGTTAGTTTACCTTGCCTAAATTATTACTCTGGTATTGATTATGACGTTTGAAGGCTAATACCTTCGGGTATTAGCCATTATTATAAAGATTTGAATGTTTGGTTTGTTTATCTCGATTGCTTAATTTATCGTTGATTTAATGATTATGTTTATCACATGATACTTGTTTACGTGCTTTAATATCCGACCTATCATTCAACTGGATCTAGTGATATGAACCAAGTAATCTAGATGCCGGGATGGCTCTCCATATAGTAATTCGTATAGGTAGAACAAATAGGATCACTAATAACGTCCTGCTTGCCTTAGTTTTGTGAACAAGTTAGGCTACCATAGGTCGTAGCGTAGGACTAACAAATAACATTCTGATTCTTTGGTATAGAGTGGATTGTGGACTACCACCTAATACAAGTTACCGTTAAGCAGTAAGTGGGTAAAGTCTCTATGAGCTAGGGTTCGTACGACATACACCGTGTTGTCCTCCAGATGAATTATAATTAATAAGCATGATGCTTTATGCGGATATGTTTAATTATGACAGAATTCTACGTGTCTAGGTTTAAGGAAGAAGTACCGCCTTAATCTTAAGAATGATACGCCGCCTCGAGATAAGTAATCATTGCACTAAATAAACAAATCAACGTTATGATTGGATTAATAATGGTTAATACAGCTTTCTTATATTTAGCTAGACTGCTGTTTTATATTCTATTAATTTGCTTGCGTGTGTTTTAGTGTCTTAAGTAATTTTAGTCACCACAAAACCCGTGCCAGTCTCTCAGGCTGAAAACCCCATAATCTGTTAGATTTAGGATTAACATAAGTCTAGCATATATTTAACATAGATTAGATTTAACTTAGTTTAGATAACCAAAATATCAATAAATTGAAAGATTGTTTCTCGCTCTTAGTGATCGACACCCTACTTACCACGAAACTACCACCGATAGGGTACACTACCCGTTAAAGTGTTGTTTTTGGTTAAGTCGGCAAAATATAAATTTAAATCTTGAAACCATAAAATTACAGCCACACAACGACACATCAAGGACAAAGAAAATAATTAAGTTCAAACTTGAAGGTAGTGGTCATACCTTGACTTTGCTAGAATTTTCTCGACGATTGGGGTTGTATCATGCTGATGAAATAAACGATGAAGGATTTAAGGTATATTTTCAAGGAGGATTGCATAGTGATGAAAACTTTAATGTTAGGGACTATTGGTTGAGCATTAGTAGCGATGAGGAGCTACATTTGTCTTGAAGTCTTGCCTCGACCATTAGGCATCCTATTTTGAGGGTGTTGCAGAAGATGATAACCTATGGGGTATGCCAAAGAACTACAGGGTATGATAAGATGCAAAGAAATAAGCTCTGGCTAATGAGCATGTTTGAAGTGAAACATCAAAATGGTTATGTGAATGTGGCTTGGTTGATGGCAAAATGGCTTAAGAGGAAGGAGTCGGAAGCCAAAGAGATAGTATGATTTGTTGTGGAAGTTTATCACGAGGATAGCTAAGAGAATGGGTTTGCTGACTGATGAAGTATTAAATAGTTTGAGTGCACCGACTTATTGTAGAGCACTAGATGCCACCACCCTTAGGAACTGATCAGCCCTGATGGGAGGTTGATTGCTGAGGACCCAGTACTCGGAGTGCCACGAGTTGCTATGCCTAAAGGTCTACACCCATCTATGCAGGATTTATATGATAAGATGGGTAACATAGATATACGACAGGGGACGTTAGAGAGGATGGCACGTAGGCAGTCATACCATACTAATAGGTATGCTGGACTTTTTGAGCACATGGCTGGGCAATATGGATATACATTGCATGAAGCCTATGCACCACCTGGATATGATGAGGAGCAACAGGATGATGAGGAGTAGTGTCGAGATGACACGGTTGGATTTTGTGACCGTATATGGGTCACAAGTTTTAAAAATAATTTTCTGAAACAATATTATTATTATTATGGTGTGTAAAATGCCTCTTTTGGCATTAAAACAATATTATATATTTTGTACTAGTACTTATGATACTTATTATTATTATGTGTGCTTGTTATTATTAGCATAGTGTATTGTTTGTTTATCATCATCGCAGGAAGAAAAAGAAAAATATGGAAGACTGTCGAATTCGTGTACGAAGACTCTACACTAAGCTTCGTACGAGTATGCTGAATTCATAGCACAAGTAATGCAAGGGAAGTATTATCCAATTTTTCTTTCCTAATTTATCTTTTCTCTATAATATTTCTCGCATTAGAAACAATGCTCATATTAAGTATGGTGGGGAGGAGATAAACTGGAAAAGTAAAATTTTTATATAAAAGCTAGTATAGATTAAAATAAGTAAAAACATAAAAAAATTAGGAAGAAGGAACTTTTTATTGATCACCTATAAAGCAAATTTGACTCTAGATTGATAACTCTACTAGCATATTTATACCCATTATCCAAAAAAGTAAGGTTAGCCTTTAAATCTTATGGAAATAATTTTTACCTTTAGCTTTCTCGAGTTAAGGTTTGAATGCAATTGCAAGTGTCTCATCCGTTGTTACGGCTGTGTATTTGTAGTTGTCGCCTTTTTTGGAGCATTGGTATCAGAAAAAAAATTGTATGAGTGTGCCGGAGATTTGTTAATTCTATAACTTGTGCTTGAAATCTTTACGAGACTGCAATGAGAACACGTTCGTGTGTTATACACAATTAACTAAATAAGAGGTGATCTAAATATAAATATAAGTATAATGATTCGTCAATAATATATATATAATATATAAGCAAATACTCAACCAATTGCCTTTGCACAAGGAATGGTCAAAAGTTCACCAAAATAAAATATATATGTAGCCGGAAGTATGATTCCCGGGTCGTTTTGTCCCAACGAGGCTTAAATGGAAAATCGAATGACGAAATGATGATTGATGTTTGAATATGACAAAGGTATGATTGGTTTTCTATTTCTAAAAGTTAAATATGCAAAACGATTAAATAAAACCTAAAAACGAAAGTTATATAACTTAAAACCTAAAACGGGCACGAAAAACGAGGGCTAAAAACATATAACTAAATAAATTCCACTTGAGAGAGTATAGCTTTTAATCTCTATCTCGGTGCTTACGTCATGTCGGCGTGGGTGTCGAGTGTTTAGTTTTTCTGTACAAGCCTATGATAATTTGAACTAATCATGACTGAGCATTTGAGTAACTCACGTATAGCATTTACTTCACTAAATTGAGCGAGTGTCAATAAAACTTATCTTTAAAAATTTGTGAGTTGCTTTGTCGCGTTATCTTTGCTTGTGATCATTAACTTGTTTATTTCTTCCACTAAAAACATAGTATTTTCGATTTGATTGCTTGAGGGCAAGCAATAGCTAAGTACGAGGGGGATTTGAGAACGCTCCAAATATACATAAAATATCCCTTGTAAATATGTAAATTATCTATAAAAATATATTAAATAATGCATGTTTGGTTACTTATTTAAGTAAAGTTTGTTTTAGGACTAAAGATCACGAGAAGGAATGAAAATGCAAGAAATATCCGTTAAATACTCTAACGGGTGTTAAAGAAGGACCTAGAAGAGAATTAAAGAAGGAATTTAATGAAGAGCAGCTAAGTGCGGCGCACTTGTAAGGAAGTGCGGCATACTTCCATTCGGGGAGAGAGAAAATTAAATGTTCAAGCCAAGTACGATGCACTTTTTAGGAAGTGCGGCACACTTGGCACTGCAGTTACTTACTTTACTAACTTCCAAATCATATGGCTTAGATTCACTCCCGACCATACCTCCGATCTTGAGGCTATAAAAGTGTGATCCTTAGGCTATAAATAACACCTCAAATTCAGAGTTCTACATCACCAATCACTCATTCATCATTCTTATTTCACATAAACACATAGAGAAGGAGAAAAGAAGTATTTTGGGGAATTGTGGTTGAAAAAGCCTTTGTTCATTCAATTTCTAGGTTTTAATCCATCAAAGGTAGGGTTAGTGAAGTGTACTTTGAAACTATAAGCTATTTCCGGGTTTACTTTGAATATACTAAAGTGTTCTTAGGAAATTCTGGTGAAATTCTTGTGAAATCACCATCTTTTGCTCTTGGAATCGGTATAAACCTTGTTATTCTTTTGAATATGATTCTTACTGAATTTATAATGCTTGTTATGAGTTTTGCTTTCATGATTATAGAGTAGTCGTATATGTTTGTTTGGGCTTAACATGTAATAATGACATAAACATGATTTAGCATTATGCTTGTGAATATGATCTTGATATATTCGATGTTTGATTATCCGAATACTTGTTATATGTTTGATTAATCATATATGGTGGAAATAGGTCGAAAGGCTCTACCTTTGTGTTTACATTTCGCGTTGTTTATCTATGGCAATTCGATATTAGTCTTGTGAGAATTGACTAATAAAATGTTTATCAAACCGGATATGAACACGTTTAATACTTAATCTCATGTCTAACGAACTTGATTAAGGGAATTTTATCATTATCGCCTTCATACATGAATAGCTCTATATGCGTTATATATATTAAAGACTAAAGGCCGAAAGGATTCTTTCTTATATAAAATAGTTAATTGTTTGAATGATTATCCGTCTATTCTTACTTTTATGCTTCAATATATGTTTGAATTATTACTTGCATGTTTGTACCCATTGTTCTTAGCCTACATAAGCATCATTTTTATATACTTGAATTACAAAAGAAATTGTGTCCTTTTATCTTTAGATTCGTGACAAATTTAAAGATACCTTTCTGTAAAACCAACTGACTTTTCTAAG
>BQNB010086152.1:0-25359 GCA_026074375.1 Tanacetum coccineum | reverse complement strand
TGCTTCCGAATGTTGATAGTCTGGTGTTCATTTCTGTAATGTAGGCTTCAAAGCATCCCTTTGTTACCAGGGAACCTTTTACTGGCCCTTATATTCCTGCTCAGGAGACTCCACGTGTGGTAAGTAAGACATGTTTAATACATATTGTAAACTACCTGATTCTGTGCAGTAACTAGTACTGCATAAATAAGTATGGGCATATTTGGGTTATGTTTTACTTCCAACGGTTCAATCGGTTTCAGTGAAAAGATTTAACTTAATAATTGGGTTAACGAGTAATATTTTTGGAACATAAGTGTTGGAGGTCAACCTAAATCTATCCCACTCGTTTTTATTTGTTACCCAACTCGCCCATTTTTCCACCTAATGCCTCTGTTTTTTGGTATGGTTAATGTATGAATAGCTTATTGTATTCTCTTTGGGTCTAACTTAGTCATGCTGATTTGAATATAATCTTATGAGTTATTCTTTTCTTTTGCTATGTAGCCTGTTTCTCATCATGTCAAGGTCGATCACAATCCATCCCGCCAGGGGGTCATTGGTTTGCTGCTGGTCTTTCGCCCAATGTGAGCAACTGCTGACTCTTAAGTCAAAATAGCCAGGTTTTCTAAATTCAGGGGACCAGAGTGTAATTTAGCCTATATTATATTTAGTCCAGCAAAACTCAAAAAAACAATCACTCTTTCTCTCTCAAAACACAAATCTCAATCTCTCTCTTTCATTCGGGATCTCTATCAACACAATCTCTCTTTCTCAAAACACAAACAACTCAAATCAAATACGGTATTCTCCATTCTACAACACAAAATTTTAATCTCTTTTACACTAACAGAATCAAAATTTTAATCTCTTTTACACAAACAGAATCAAATAGGGTTTCTTGAATTAGGGTTTTTTCATTAATTCGATTTTGGTGTTATTTGTTTTTAGGGTTTTGATTACAATTCAATTAGGGTTTCTTGTTTTTTAGGGTTTTTCATTAATTTGATTCTAAATTAGGGTTTTTGATTAATTCGATTTTAGGGTTATTTGTTTTTAGGGTTTTGTTTAGGGTTTTGATTAATTTGATTGTACAATTGAAATTAGGGTTTCTTGTTTTTTGGGTTTTGATTAATGTGATTCTACATTTGAAATTAGGGTTTCTTGTTTTTAGGGTTTCTTGTTTTGATTAGGGTTTTGATCGGATTTTCTTTATTTTTCAGATGGAAGGCAACGCCGGAACTACAGAAGCTACTAATGTCGAAACTATAGAAGCTGCTGCAGCAATACCTGAGAACAACACAACAGGTAAAATGAGTTGGTTTAATTAACAAAACAACCATTAGCGGATTTTGTATTTGTGTTTGTGTATTTGCGCTGATATACTTATTTTGCAGCTCTTCCCCCGGTCCCTCAGCCTGAGGACTTCGATGACAGTCAGAATCCGCTTGGCTGGGAGTTCAATCCCAGCCATGAGGCTAATCTGTTTGTTCTGCGGAAAAAGATAGCGGGTAAAGAAGTCAACCTCGACCGTACATTGGAAGTCGAAGGAGGATTCTACAGCCAAACGCCCAGTCAAATCTTTGGTATGACGCCCTCTTTCATTTGGTTTTTGCTATAGTTTTAACTTATTATATGCATACGTGTGAATAATCTTATGCTGTTGATTATTTGTTGCTCTTTCTAGATAGTTAGATTTCTAGTATGTACATCCTGTTAAGTTTTTATAGAATGAATCTTGTCCAGTTGGATAGATGTCCTGCTATATTCATGAAATCCTTTTGTGACTTAATCTAATTCAAGTTTACCAGACGTATTTTGTTACAAATCGGGTTCTTTATGGTTTTTTTAAAGCTAAATCAGAGGTGTTGCACAAAAAATTAAAAATGGAAGATGCTATCCAGCAGTTTTGTTTCCTTCTAAACTTGAAATATAAGACTGCATTTATCAGTCACATCAAAACACCTTCACTTATGTAAGACCGTTGGAAATTTTTGGATGTATGGCTTAGTTGGAGATCAGATATTTTTAATCAAAGCGGTCTTGATTTGATACATCTGCATTGCGTGTGCTTTTTATTGATATTATCTGAAGTTTGTTGTTTGTTGGTTTTAGCTATTGGTGTTGATATTCACTTTAGAATGAAAATGTCAAACTGGTAGTGATTTTTGCCACAGTAAATAGTCAATTTTTTTCTGCATGTAGTGGCGTTTGGTTCAAGTCTTGCATTGTTCTATATACTTTTGGCAGCACAATTTCATCCTTAATGGAAAATTTGATGGTTATTAAAACAAGGATGAAACTTATTAGGCTTGGCACTTAATGGAGTAGGGTATCCTGTGATTGTTGCCAAACTCAGGGTGTACGCTTTTGCTGTTGTGAAATGTTCCTCCATACAGATGATAAAACATGACTAGTTTGATTAGTCATTTTATCTATGTACATTGTTTTTTATATAGTCAGTTATTAGTATCCGAAATTGGAGTTAGAGAATGCATTAATTAAGTGCTTATCAGCTATTTTGGCTTATTTTACGGCTTATGAGAACTAATAATTTTTAAAATAACAACATGAGGAGGTGTTAAGTTTAAAGCTAGAAATATGTTAAGTTTATGTGTTTTTTCTTATGCAGCAAACAAGCCGTTTGCCTACAAAAACAAGTATCTTGCGATGGCTACCAAGAGTTTCAAGAATAAAGGGGAGAAGTCTTTTAACCGACAAGTGACCAGTGGAGGCTCGTGGGTGGGCAAAGGCAAGCTAACAGCGGTCGTGGATTCTAGGACTGGAGCTACTATTGGAACAAGATCGAAGTACAAGTATTGTAGCGGTAGCACGCGGGCGTGGAATGTTCCCACCAAGTGGAGAATGACTGAATATAGTTCAATGGGGGAACCTGCTTCGAATACGTCGTTATGCTGTGTGTATGAGGCGGAAACTAAAAAGGAGAATGCTGATGCAAAGAAAGAGCAAAAGCTAGAGAAAGCTCTGAGGAGGGCTGAAGTAGCGGCTGCTACCGCCAAGATAAGGGCGGAAAGAACGGCTGCTGTGGCCAAGACGGCGGAGACAGACATGAAGGAAAAGGATGCTGTTGTAAAGAGTCTTAAAAGAGCAAGAGATGGTTCGGATAGTTCTGGGTCTAACGCATCTGGTTTGAAAAGACTGTCTGCTGCTAGAGCATCTGGTGATGAAGGTGCGGGGTTGCAGACAATGGAAAATGCACCTTTGGGGTTAAATGATGAAGAGGAGGAGGAGGCGATTTATGTTTCTGAGTGATGATGATATGGGTGTGTAGTATATTCTTATAGTATATTCTTGGTAGAAACATTCTTTTCTTTGAACAAAGTACGTTGTGGCAGTGTAGTATATTCTTGTGATGGTTGGACTGCTGTTACTGCAGATGGCAAGCGCAGTGCTCAATTTGAACATACTCTTTTGGTATGCTATAAGCTTCATTCTTTATTGTTTCTTTGCAAAATTCAACCCGATGCCTGTTGTGTTTAACACTTAACTATGTATTAACTATGTTTAACACTTAAAGTACTATCCAATGCACACCTACAGAAAGGCGGTCGTTCGACATGAAAATATTGAACATTTGATGACTATCAAGACAGATTTTCATAAGGAAGATCCGACACGAGACAACAATGTTGGTGTGTGTACAGGAAATGGAGAGAATTTGGTCGTGAATGTCATTTTGATTACAACAAAATGATAAGGTTTAAATACCTGCACAAGGTTGAAAGCTTTGGAGGTGATGATGAAGGACCGTTTCCCGTGTTTGAACTTTGTTAAATTTGGTCGTCTAATTGGTATTGCTTTATGTGTGCACCAAACACTATAATATACTCGTAATAATGGATCTATTTGTTTGGTTTATGGCATTTTAGGATATAGCTCATCGATTTACCAAGTTTATGGGTTTATAACATGGATGTGGTGTTTGGATCATATGTTTATTTGTTATGATGTTTGTGAGCTCCTTTGTACATTTTAATTGTTTTGCTACCAAAATCACAATAATGAACCGAAAGTGACTTAAACATAACATCAAAAAATAAACAAATTTAAAGACAACCATCAACTTTAACATAAAAACAAGGCATTATCTTAAAACATCAACCATTAGTTACATAATCATCCCATTAAGTAACTTCAAACAAAATACACATATCACATACCCAAATCTAAGGTCTCTTATAGCAAAGAAGCCTAGTTATGAACTTCGTGTTGTCAAGTGAATCACGGCTGATAAGAGAAAGCATCTCATTCAGAAGCCTGAGTTTTTCCACATCCCTTTATTGAGCTTTCTTCAAGTTACTGGTACATTCAACAGCAGGAACATAACCGGTCATGATTTCAACCTCTTTATTTGTCTATGCATATTAATAACATAGACATTTTACAACCAATTCACAAAGGGCAAAGGTAATAACCTAAATCTGAGACAAAAAACAAAACGTATGCTTATCTGAATCAGCATCCAAGCTATCTAAACAACCTTCACCTTTATGCATAAAAGATCACCCAAGCTATCCGTGACATCTCCAGAATGACCAGCAATTTTGCAGCCAAAACCTAAACCAAAAAGCATGAAAATCACATAATTCTTAGTCAAGTATCATCACCAAGCTGAAATATCCATAAAGCATAGCCTAAAAATACTACAACCACAGTTCCAAGGTTAAAACTAAAGTAATCCTACAAATGAAAGCATACATAAAATTAAGGTTCCAAGTTTTACACAAGAAAATTCACGACTTAGATGATCTTGTTTATTTTATTCCTCGTCGCTAGATGTTTCAGAGGTAGTGAAGTATTGATCATCATAGTCCCTTATAGCGGCCATCACATGGGGAACAAGGAAATTCTTTAGATTACAAAGAGGTAGTTGACATCAGTTAGGTATCGAAACATGCGAGTTAGGAGCATGCCATATGGAAAAGGAGTGTTTGGGATATTTCGTACATTTGACATGAGTAGGTAATTGTTTGTTGGAGTTCATCTTGAAGCATTTGTGACATGATTTCACCTATGAAAGTAAATAAGAGGACTTAATAAATACAATAAATGTAGTGTTGATGTTTCTATGCGTGTGTCTATATGAATGAAATGTGGATGTACGGTTTGCTTGACTCGAACAAAAAGAAAGAATTAATAATATTATTACTAACATTTAAGCAAACCTTAACGCAATTCAGCAGAAGGAATTCTCGATTTATATGGTCCTTGAGATTCTCGATTAGTTCTTAAAGTTATAAGAGACTTATCGATTGAGTAAGCACATTGACCATAGTGAGGAATTCCAAAGAGTTTAGCGAACATTTCAAGTCGAAAGACAATTTCAACTCCTTAGAACCATAATTGAATAGAGAACGTGAGATCCCTATTCCGAATGAGATTGACGTTAGAGTAAAATTCTAGAACGAATCTAGCACAAATAGGTTCATCGATATTGACAACATGATAAAGACCCATCTCAGTCCGCAATCACCAACAACGAGCCGTAAACTCCAATCAATGTGATAGAGTCTGCCCGATTTTTTAGCGAAACCTATGTCAGACACCCAGCGGATTGCCACCTGTAAAATTGGATGTTTTGTATTTAGGACAAGAACGCAGTTGGACGCGTAAATGTTGGGCCGAGGACGATGAGATAAATAGATAGACATATTTTCTACGATCAAATGAATGGTTTGTTAAAACAAACTACTATTGCACGTTTCATAGAAAATTTATTTGCTACTTTACCCATCCTTCTCAACCCAACATTAGCATGTACAGCTGATTTTAATAGGACATCGTAAATACAGAAAAACAAACAATTTCAGTAAGGGACTTGGCTTAGATTTCGCATGCTATACATAATTTTATACATTAAGAAACAGTAATCCGACGAATCATCATAGCCAGGGAAATTGTTTGTTTATAAAAAAGATGGAAGATTGTAACATACCATCAAATAAACGATTTCGGTGACCCAACAAGCCTTGGCACATGTTCGTCATGTATGATCCAACCATGTCTTAGTCCACAATCACCAACAACGAGCCGTAAACGCTAATCAATGTGATAGAGAGTGATGCGTATTTTCTGTTAGATATTTACTTACCAAGTTTTAAATTTATAAAACTCGTTTCACCTTTACAAACGCACTAATGAGCAGAGAACCCGGTCGTGAGTAGTGTAGAGTCGGTAAATCCGAGGTCGTCCCAAGAGTAGTTTATTAATGAAATAAGACCGGGAGAAAGAGAGAAAGATATTGAATAATTTGTAAAGTAACAAGGAAGAAAGTAATACTAGGATAGAAGGTATACCATCATTGAGTTACCCTGAATGATTCTTGACTCCTATCTTGGTGCAATTTACTATTACAATAATCTCAGGTTACACTAAACCAAGACTAGCATCCTAGTTTAGCCTATGATTCCTAGGTGGAATGAACTCGCAAAGGGAATTGATCTATACCTAGTTCACAATGGTTAATTCCTCTAATGATAGAACAACCGCGACTCGAATGTATATCACGCCTAATACCATAGCTAGATCCTATGATAGAATCTTACTTCTTGCGAAAGTAAGGGCCGGAATTGAACTATAATCAAACAGAAGCAAATGGTGCAAAAGGCTCAGTTTCAATTCTAAAACCAAGGGAACGCCTTTATGGGTAAAAGTTAAACCACCAACGTATATGGGTACTACGATTGGAGAATTAAGAACGCCTGAGTGAAGTGGGTATCTTTACACTCAGAGTTCTCACAACCTTAATTTAAACCCAAACCTAAGATCCTGCAATCACAGCTTTATACAAACAATAATAATAATAACAAGAGAAGCAAAGAAACCAAATGGAAACAAAATAATGATGATATTTAAAGAGAATTACACCATGTTTAGATCTAAGAAAATGTAGGAGACAGGTGTGAAACACTACAATTCCTAAAACTAGATTTGTCACATGTTACATGGTTCCTTCTTCCTTCCTTCGTTCTCTAGTGTTTGCTGAAAGTATTTTTCTCTAAACCCTTGTGTGGGCTGTAGGAATGGAGATATCCTTAAATGAGCTAGAATGTGTTTCTTTTTTAGACTTAGAGTTGGTTACGGCATAATGTATTAGGTGATTACGCCGTAACCTCATTGACGTAGACTTCCCATATCATAAGCAAATTGGATGTTGCAGCGTAATCTGATGAAACAATTACGGCCTAATGGTGACTCAACAACTGAAGCATCATTGACGTGTAATATTTACGTCGTATTTGCGAAGGGTTTACGGCGTAACCTTAGGTAATGTTCATCTTAAGTCCATTTTGCGTGCCAAAACGTACAAATGCTTGTGTTTCCTGAAATTGACATAAAAAGTAATTAAGTACCATTATCAAGGTAAATAAACTACAATTTCAAGCATTTACGTAGGGATTTTGATACTAAAAAATATTAAATATTTGATGTTATTAAATATCCTCCCACTTGACATCTACTTGCCCTCAAGTAGACCTGTTAGAATAATTCATAAAATTATTTTTCTGATTTAACTCAGAGAAATGAATATATAAACGACTTACGATAGAAAACATCAAAGCCGAACACCTTACGAAAAAGGGATCAAAATTCACTCAACTCTCAGACTAGCCTAAGTGTTTCTTTTAGAGGTTATCGCTTAACTGCACTGTCATAGCGTGTATTCTATCATAAGCTTGAAAAGTATACAAATCTGCACCAGTTAGAATTAGAGTCTAAACAATTCTTAAAGGCAACATGGGTGACACACACAGGTTTATTGGGTGATGGACTCTTTCCGATACCACTGATCTAGAAAAGGCAAGGAAACCACACATGCTTACCAAATCCATGGAGAAGACACATGCAATTGCTCTATCCTTAACTCGAGCAGGATTAAGGCTAGAATCACAAAAAGGGCCAGGATAGACATGAGATACACATTTAATTGTTGTAAAGATAAAAACATAAAACAAATAGTCATATATAATCTAAGATGGTCATAACCGGCTACTGTCCATCCATAGTCCAAGTCTTCAAGTGCGAAAACCTGATCATATCTTCATAATGGGTTAGCTAATAATGAGATCTTGCGAAGCATGCTAACCCATTCTTCATAACATCGGATGGCTTATAGTTGCACCATCCCCAAAATCACTAGGTGGCTTATAGTTGCACCACCTTTACACATAGTTGGTTTTATAACACATAACCAACTTTATAACATAAGGAGTTTATTCACACACATTTTTTTCACATTACTCTTGTATAATAACACATCCCTCCAGTTGAGATAGACAGTATCGAAAGTGATAATACCGAGAGGTCTTCCATGACCAGAATAATATATCTTCAAAGTGCCAATCTTCGGACCTATTTCCCTGAACCATGGACTTAGGTAGCTAGAAATTTCAACACAAAGATAAGTATAGACTACAGGGTTGGCTAAAGCGAAATGGTGTAACGAAACATATAATATGGGGTGAAAACATAAATTGGCTTAACAAGGGTGATCTAGGTGGTATCTTGCACTAATAATGAGTGCAACATAATAAGTGCAACAAAGGGTTTTATCACAGGGGGGGTCGACAAGTCACGGTGTAAACAAGTAGTTGATAAACACATTAATTTAACACCATAGGGCTTATTTGGGTGAATTCTTAAATGTTGACTTCTCGAACCATCTATTCCTGCTAATCAATTAGGTCTCGAAATGATGTACATTCCAAGTTCTAAAGTATATAATACTATCGGCAGACTCAATATTTTGGTAGATTTTTGAATAATAGACGAAAACAGATCATCAGGCTTAAACCTCACCAATAGAAATATAGGGTGAATGTGCATTCAACAAAGATTAATTTTAGTTTAGTAAGAAAAACATGTCAAAAATTTATAAATTGGCACCATTTTTCAAAGAAAACTAGAAAATCAAAGGCAAATATTAGTTAAGTATGATTCTTATTTCTACTCTTCTCAACTGGAAATGTACAAAGTCCCTTTTGTACAAAATTATAAAATTAAAAATAGAAATAAGAACAGAACAACTCCCCTTGTATTTTTTCATTGAACAAGCGGTTCAAAAATTTGAAGCTGAGGAGAAGATAATTAGATCGACCCAATTATGTTGTAAACCTGCACACTCACATTATCAATGGACTTTACGGCATAACTGGACCAGCCCAGTTACGCTGTAAACATAATGATTACGGCGTAACACAAAGATGTGTTTATGTCGTATTATCCTTCTGAGCTTGATTTTCCATCAAAGATAAAACACAAATGTCAACAGCAAACATAGATAGACAGATAGATAAAGATAACATCCTAGAAATCCAAATTATTATAGACATAAAAATTAAATTGTTTCAAATTGTTTCTTGGTTTAAATCAAACGAAGAACTACTCCTCGTCCATGTCATTTCCCTGGTTTTGAGAAGTGGAAGGTCCTGCATTGGCATCGCCAAACAATCCGAACGGGTTAGGATAGGTAGAGGGAGCAATGGAGTAGACCGGAGTGCTGGACATGAAGTTCACACCATGCTGAACCCCTAGATCAGGAATGTCAGGAACATAAGAGTAATGGGTTCCATCATAGCGGGTGTGATCAATGTGGTGATAGGATAGAAGCCGTGAAAGGTAATCAGTGTTCCAAGTTTGGAACCTATCTTGCTCAACCCTCAATTGCCCGAACTCTCTATAGAACTGATCATATTGTTCGAACATCCCAGACACAATGTAGGTAAGGTCTTAAACCTCAGAGCTCAACTTTGAGACGTCAGTCTTAATATCTCTTAACCTTTCACCTATTTCCCTAAGCCTGTTGGTGAAAGTCATATTAGGGTGGCGTCTCACACCCTTTTCTTCACCTTGAGCTTCCCCAGCTCTATCAGCAACAACCTCGTCCCTTCCATCATCGGGGAGATCATCAACCATATCACCTAACCATAGTCCATTATACCTACAGATACCCAAATCAACCAGCTTTGCCACATTCAAAAGCAAAGTCTCCAGTCCTAAAGTAACATTTCTCAAAGACCCCAGAGTCATCAATCTAAAAGACCTAACAACCCTCCCAATCAAATGTGCTTCCACAATCAGACTCTTCTTATTATACCCCTTTGCTTTGTCAGCGAAAAACTTAGCTACATTCCATGGAACGTCAACCCTTTCTCCTCCATCCATGCTGTGCAACAAGAACAAATCATCCAGAGTGACTTTCTCTTTTGCATTGTGTCTACCTGCAACCGACAAGGTAAGCAATCAATAATCCAAACGGTGAATGGGGTTTTGGATTGAGGTGTAGGATAGGGGATGCCGGGTGTCATAGTGGTTTCGGGTTGAAATTCTAATGAAGTACCCAGTGGGGTTGTAGTTGTTGGGCCTGTTTCTAAAGCATGATTCACGAAATGGCTCGAACAAGTTATTGCCCATTTCTTCGGGCGTGTACAACCTTAATGCTAAAATAAACTACTCCTAACTGAAAAACCATAGTATCAACATTGTCCAAATCCATGATATGATCCCTAAAGGTAAAACTGCATAAGAACTCCATCACATACTCCCTAACCACCTGCTCACGAATCCTAAATAACCTGTTCCATGCTTGAGAAATGAAAGATCTATTATCTTGTCTGTAGCTAAAGTGACAGAAATGATCTATACTCTGGAGGGCTCGCCCCTCGTGAAGAGTACCAAACTCTTTGATGTCGAGGGCTTCGGGACCCTTAATTTCCTTCCTTGACATTTCCAAGAGCTTTTTGCGAAACTCCTTTCGGCTATTAGCTGAGAAATCACGGTTGTTAAATTCTAACCATTTTCTTAGAGCACTTAAGAAATAAGCAAGAGTGAAATTAATCAAAAAGGTGTCTCCAAATTTCTAAAAAATGGGTAATCAGAAGCAGTTTACGACGTAACATTTCAATACATTACGCTGTAACCATTACTATTACGCCGTAACCCTTACAACCATTTACGGCGTAATCACTGTCTATGCAGTATTCCCAAACATCAAATAAGCAACCGATTCTTAATCAAAGATTGTTAGGAATTATATTTGAGTTGATAAAGACAAAATAATGAATGAAACAAGATGGAAACAAGAAGGACCAAAGTCGTCATTGTAGAAGTCTTCAAAAGATAAGAATTGGAAGATTCTCTCATATTTGGTCAAAGATAATTAATTTTATCATTATTATCTTTATTAGTTTCCATGTAAACCTTGACTCCTTATACTATAAAAGGAGGTCTAAGGTATGTAGTTTAATTATCCATCATAGTTAGATCTCTCCAATGAGAGTCTAATAGTTAGCTTATTAGTTTATGTAATAGTTCATAGTCGACTGATTAAAGTCGAATAGTTTATAGTTTATTAGTTTATGAATAAAAACCTTGTTCATAACATTTTGGTTAAAGATAAAGATAATGATTTGGTCAAAGATAAGAACAAGAACAAGAACAAGATTTGGTCAAAGATAATTAATTGGTCAAAGATAAGAACAAGAACAAGATTTGGTCAAAGATAATTAATTTGGTCAAAGATAATTAATTTTATCATTATTATCTTTATTAGTTTCCATGTAAACCTTGACTCCTTATACTATAAAAGGAGGTCTAAGGTATGTAGTTTAATTATCCATCATAGTTAGATCTCTCCAATGAGAGTCTAATAGTTAGCTTATTAGTTTATGTAATAGTTCATAGTCGACTGATTAAAGTCGAATAGTTTATAGTTTATTAGTTTATGAATAAAAACCTTGTTCATAACATTGTTGTTCTTATTTGTTATTCCGCTGCTTGATCAATGTTATGATATCCTAGATGGGCAAAACGATCTATGAAGCCTACAATTAGGCTTTAACAAAGATTTCATAAGTTTAGACGAAAACATAGAGCAATTATTCCCCCAAATGGTTGATTGAATCAGTTTTTATTAGGGCACTCAAAAATCAACCAGTCGATATGTCCAAAACATAATTATGTCCAACACTTAATAAGTTTTAATGATCCGTTAACAATTATTAAACACATGATTGGATAGGGAATCGCCACATTTACACAGTAACAATTAATCATCCAAACAAGCAGTAATAAACTAGATCGAGAATGAAATAACATAACGGGGATAATCGTAGAGACTAGATTAGGAAGAATATTACCTGCCATGTTGAATTGATTCGGATGAACAATAAAAATGGCGTATTTACCGAGAGGATATTAGGGTAAAATAATTGAGTAAACTGCAATACGCTGTAAAAGTTTTGATTTTATATCCCAGATAGAGTTTACGACGTAACGTGCTAAGAGGTTTACGCTGTAACAAGTTTATTATAACCGGACAATATTGGTGTAGTTGTCGTTAGACTTCAACAAAAGTTTTACAACTCCCTAGGCAGTGCACCTAATCGTTGCAGTGTAGTATAGGCAAGACTCGAAGGTTGTTATCATTCTCTAGGGGAATAACACCGTGAAGGCCGGATCGAATGTTCACTAAGGTATAAGGGTTGAAGGAAGATTATATTTGTGTTTTTATATTTTATGAAAGCAAGTAACTCTCAGTTTTTAAAGGTTGGTTTGTTTTGACTAATTAATCTACTAATCTAATTCTACTTTAATGGCGTGGAGGACAATTATACAACGAAGCGTATTCACCTAGGACGCACTACTCCTTGCTAGCTATCCAATTCTACCTATTGCTTTGTCACATTAGAGATGATCTGTGTAAGTATTTCCTAAGGTATTAGCGAATTACATGAAAACGCCGTCTACGTAATATTCTGCTAGGGCAACACACAAGTAAGGTAGTATGAAGGCTATTACAAGGCCCCTAAGAGTATATTACATGCATTAGAACACTTAAGAGAGATCAACTATATTAGGGGCAAGGTAGTATAAAGACTGTTACCCTTAAACACAAGGACTAGAAGTGTAATTAGCCCAAAGATGGCTTGTGTTTAGACTATAAATACCCCCTCTAATCTTCCTTAGAGGGGTGAACCTCATAATTGTAATTTTCACTAATCATTCAATAATAACTACTTTCTCTCTTTAAAATGGCTTTTATATATTTCCATCACCCCCGACCTCCCGAGATCGTGAATTATCATTTTACATAAATGGTATCAAAGCCGAGGAGCAATTCGTGATGTTTAGCTTATTCTGATCAGATTATTTGAGCTTATTTAGTGCGTTCAACAACTTATTCAGTCCAGATATGGCTTATTTTTAGCTTATTTCAATCAGATGTGGATTTTTACCAGATTATTTTCATTCAGTTCAGCAGCTTATTGTTATGCTTAATTTGTTGATTAAATTAGTTTTTGTGCTTATTTGGCTTATTCATCAGATCTGGTCTAAATTTGTTTAATAAGTGTTAATTGTTATCAATCTCGGTTGTGTTTTATGCAATCGGGATTGCCAGATTACGATTTTATCGTATTTGGGTTACAATTAAGTGCTACTTTTCGGATCTGTACCAAACTCGGAAGTCAAACTCGACGTTGACTTTTGGTCAACGGTCAAACTCGGAACTCTAACTGCTTCTTCTGAGTTTCAGATTTAGTTTCCGAAAATGGATTCTGAAGTTGTTTTTTTCATGGACAAAACAGAAAAAAAAGCAATGAACAGATTTGTACTTACTTATTACAGATTCAACTTCGAGAATGAATCTCTACAACTGAGTCGACTCAGTGACTCATACCGAGAATGAGATCGAAAATGATGAGATAATAAAAGCGAACTCACACAATACAATAAGTCACACCAAAAAGCATTACAACAAAACCAAACTAAAACTTACTCCCATCCCGCAACAAATCAAACCTCACGAGTCATCTACAACAAACAGACTCGAATCCCTACACTCTATACACGAAACAACAGATCTCTCTTATCATTCTTCGTGATTCACAAGAAAGATGTGACCTTGACAAAGTTTAATAACATGAATCGTTTTTTCATCATCGATCTGAGTGAAAACCTTAAAGTAACGACTACACCAATTGCTACGACGTCTTCTTTCGTTCTCAAAACGTAAAATAAGATGAAACACCTACCGAGACCTTCTTGTGAGATCTTGAAGCTGTTCTTGAAAGAAAAAGGATTTATGTGCGCTTTCTGAAAGATATTAAAAGAAGGAGATGATGTTGCGTATGGATGGAGGATAGATTTGCTTTGTGTAGATGAAGGATATTCAAGACTTGAGAAATAAGATCTTGATTTGTGTTCATAAGGACATGAAAAACTGTGGTTTTTAGGAAATTTGGTGGTTAGTAGTGAGAACTAAAGGGGTGATATTTGATAATGTGTGTGACATATGTTAGGGTTGTGTTAACCTAATATGTTATATGAATTGTAGAATGGACTCTCACCGAAAATGTTTGGGTTTTGACTGGTATAAATTTTCATTTGGACTCACTCTATACCGAAAATGGTATTGACTGATTGGGCTTGAAAATGGTGTAGATTTTCAATTGAAAATGATTATGGGCTGTGTATGATTGTGATAGAATTGGGTTGAATCCGAATTTATGATAAATTGAACTAAGCATGCCGAATTTTGTACTTAAAATGCTATAAGGCCGAAGTTTGGAAAGTAATTGTTTCTCGGAACTAAAAACATCACTTATTGCTTAAAACGATCCGGATAAAAGATTCACAAAAACCGTTCAAAAGGCTATTCTTAGGATTTAATCGAAAGAAATGATTACGGGGTTGATTCATTATTACTTATTCGAGATTGAAGTAGTATTTCAACGAGAATTAACTATATTTCGACTCTGTTCTGTCTACCTCTTCAACAAAGATGACTTGTTCGAGCATATACGGACTGTGGCGAAGACTTGGATATCTAGTTACTTTTGTGATTCTTTCTCTGTTTACCCACAAAGTAGCTATCGCTTTAAGGAGTTACGTTGTAGTACTTAGTGTCCTACGTAGTTGAGGATATTCTAAGAGATTCTTCTTCCAACGGATAGTACAAGCTTAAGTCACAACTTTAGGAGATGTTGCTTCAGTATCGGGTTTGTAATTGATTTCTCCATCAGCGTCATTCACAAAGAGCTGACATAATGCAGTTGGAATGAAATTAGTCAAGAAGTAGACCAAATAGAGTTCCTTTATCCGCATTGATTCTCACGCTTAAGCCGACTTTATCTCTTCATACAAGTTTGTTCAATCGAATATTAGACGTACTCAGATTATATTTTTCAATGGGTCATCGAATGAAATCAGGGGGAAGAAAAGGAAGTATTCAATAGATGGCATTAATCAGGGGGGAGAAATGTATATTTATCTCACCTTCATTTCTTTCTTTCTTTTCTTCAAGTCCGCTTCTATATTATGAAGATGGGTTGTATGCTTTCAACATCTGAAGGTTAGAGTTAAGTAGGTGCATACGTGAGAAGATGTTGTTGATTCCTTGCATATTCCCCTGAACGGATATTCATCAGAACAGAAGCAGTTCAGTTTGATGTGGTTGGCTTCTTCTTCTGTTTCTTCTACTTCTCTGATTCTACTTCTACTTCTTCTTCTACTTCTACTTCTACCTCTTCTTCTATGAAACTACATCACAGTTTTAGAATCTGCTTACAATACGGATGTTGGTTGGGAAGTTGATGTCAGAACTCGACAAAAGAATAATAAAGAAAGTTATATAAGAACATGTAGTATGAACTGGGGGGAAGATAACTCAGTTTATACAAATTACATTGTATCGTCTGCAAGTAATGGAAAGAATCAAGCTGAAGCATTTATATTTGTACTTGTAGGATACATTGTAAGTAATTCTATATGCCACCATATTGGGGGAAGATTGTTAGGATTAAAAATATGGTGTCTATATGGAAATTACATTTGTTTTTTTTAAATAGTCTTAAACACCAAGGACTAAATGTAATTAGCCCAAAGATGGCTTGTGTTTAGACTATAAATACCCCCTTTAATCTTCCTTAGAGGGGTGAACCTCATAATTATAATTTTTACTAATCATTCAATAATAACTATTTTCTCTCTCTAAAATGGCTTTTATATATTTCCATCGCCCCGACCTCCCGAGATCGTGAATCATGAAACCTCACATATTACATGCATTAAAACACTTAAGAAGGATCAACCATATTGGGAAAGGGGTAAAAAAAATAAAGGGGGTTATGTTTTTTTAAAAAAGGTAAAAAAAAATAATGAAGAAAAAAAAAAACCACTGTTACCGATGGTATCCTTTCTACACACTCGCGTTTCCCTAGATATCTATGCCAATGTAATATTTAATGGCTAGTTTTCTAGAGCCTAACGCGCACATACACCAACAAGAAGCAATAGGAAAAAATAATTATAAACTATAAGCAATTACACTCATTGAATCTATCACAAACAACAAGATCTAGTCAACTAATGACAAGTTTCATGCATTCCCAAATAAATACTAGATAAATTAGCCAAGCATACTCAAACAAAAGAAATCATAATCAACAAAAGGAATTGAAGACATAAATTAAGATATAAGTGATAATAAAACCATTACAAGATGTTTATAGATTGAATTAGACCTTCTAAGTTGCTGAAAAAACACCTACCCAAACCCTAAAATCGGACTTAGGGTTGGGGGCTTGATAAAAACAAAGTTATGAGGCTATATTTATAAGCAAACCCTAGGTCGGCTAATCCCGAAGGCGTTAGGATTAAAAATTGATGTCGTCGCCACGACATTTTCACAAAGTTGTAGATTTTATCGCTGCGATCACGTGGGCTATTGAATCGTCGAAATCCAAGTTCGTATGAAGGAGTTATGATCAAAACAATATCTGGTACTTTGCGCGCACGTTGAATGATCATCTTTTTCTTGAATCTTCTAGGGTTTCTTTAGGTAGGCTACATTCTGACGCCATGGCCAAATCTTTGACGCCGTCGCTTTAAAAGGCATGACGTCGTCGCTTGGAACACGCGACGCGGTCTCTATGTTTTTTGAACATAGTTCTTCAAGATAAATGGTGTAGAGTTGTAGTCTTGTCCGTTTCTTCTCCAAATGAGCCCAAGTCATAGGTATTTCCTCCAAATACCATTCAAATGATAAAAACATAAAAAAAAATGATTAAGCACATAATCTGGGCATCTTTGCATGATTTAGGGGGTTAAATGACTCCGGAAAAGTGTATAAAATGACACCTCATCAAATACCCATACACTTAGGATTTATTTGTCCTCAAGCAAATGGGCTTTTCTACCTATACAATAGCAATATTAGAGGCATTTAACATACTCTTTAAAAGCAGTTTACGACACAACCTTCTAGACCTCGTAATTAAAAGCACGAAAAGTATATACTAGCACCTCACATAAGTGTTTGGATTCTCTCTTTCTCTCAGGTGTATAATGAATTATAACAATATGGGAAACGGGAAAATAACACTCATTACCTGTCATAGCATATAAATTACCATAGGCTTGGTAAAGGATCAAACCTCCACTACTAGACGCAAGTATTAGTCATTACTATCAAAGATGTCTTTAAAGGGTTGTGGGTTGTAGGTGTAAGATAACATTAATGGAAATGGAAACGGATGTGATACATTTAGGGGAGTGACTTTTGAGAGCATTTGGGGTGAAAGGGTTAGCTAATTATTTATACGAATACACGCTGGTTGGGTTGCTAAGCCAAAGACTCGGGCAAGATGTACAAACTCTACAAAACTCTACATCAATCTCTTTTATTTTTCTTTTCTTGACTTTATGATAGACATAAACATAAGCAAATGGCAACCCGTATATTTTTTCACTTTTTTTCTTATATATATATATATTTATTTTTTTCTTTTTTTGGTACACTTTTGCCCTGCCATTTCTCAAACATAAACTACATCAAATGGGGTTTATAGAGACACCCCTACACTTAAACTTTTACATACTCGATAAATAAACTAATCTATGACCCGAATTGAGTTGGATTAAAATAACATGGAGACTATTTGACAAACATATGGGGGTATTGACTTAACTTTTCTTCTCCATTCTTCTATAAAATTGATACTACCATGAATCCTAATCGTCCCAAAACTGTATTTACAAGGATAAGGACTTAACAACCGTTTACTCAATAATTAACTTGGGTTAAGACAATAATGTACTAAAGGTAAATACATACAAGGTAGGCTAAGGCGATTTGGGTATAACAATTGGTTCAAGGGTTAACAATGATCTTCATTAATAGTCTGGATTAACCAGAAAATTACAAGAACCGTAAAAAAAGATAGGCTCGGAGGGTTTTACTAGGGGTATCCTGCACCAAAAATGAGTGCATGGTAAGGGTGTGGGATAGTTATATGATCGAGGTGACCATCATAACAATTATAGGTTTAAAACATGGGCTAATCCTAGTGCCTCTTTTCTAGCAAATCCTAATACTGACTATGCGGTCTCGAGATGCATCACAACAACAAGTTCTAGAATTTAATACACTATCGGTACACTCATATAATTTAATACCGATACCAATGCTCCAGAAAAGGCAAAAAAGACCATACGTACACATTCGTAATGACGAAATAGACACATATGACTGCATTCGAACCTTAAGTCGAACAAGCTAAAGGTATAAATTATCTGGGTATCAAAAATGGATACCTAAATTCTTATAGATCTAAAGGCGAACCTCATATTTTTGGGGTGGAATTCTAAGGGTTTTTATGCTAGTAAATTCCTATCAACGAGACGCAATTAATACTCGGTTTTTGTCGGTATGTGTCATGATTTTTTTTAAATTTTGGTTAAAATTACCGTCTATGCTATGTTTCGATATATTAACCATCATTTAAAGGACAAAGCAAATGTAAATTAGAGGAATAGTTTCTAAGGCTTATTTCCCCCTTACAATTAAGTTGAACATTGTCCTCAATGTTCTTTAGAAGTACCTGTAAAACGCATAAAGGGAAAAGAAAACAAGTAAAAGAAACTAGTACTCCCCTGGTTTGTTCAATAATAGAGAAGAAACATGCGAAAACTGGTTAAATCGTCCTCTAAGAATCGTCTAATGAAACTTCCTAAGAACTTCACACCAAGCGTAAAATCCACGGGTGAATGATAAATACAACCTCATTAACTAAGTTTAGACTCTACGAAAGCAATAAAGATAGGATAAAAATACTAATGCAGTCGTGGTTTTCTGCATGTTTCAGAAAAATTACAAATTTTAGAAATTATACAAAAGTTATTTTTCAAAAATTCAAGAAAATATGAAATTTACAGTATTTGGGCTGGCGACGCCGCCGGGAGAAATCCTGACATCGTCTCCAGACACTATAAAGAAAATTCTCTTTGTTTTCTGGAAAAACTTCTGCATAAGTATCCTATTAGTTATTTCTTGTAAATTTTACTGCATAAACCACAAAATTGATTAGTATAATCATATGACTCAAAACAAACATGCAAGACATACAAGATACATAAGACACACCTAATATGCAAGAAAATAATAGATCGGGTTGCCTCCCAAAAAGTATTTATTTTTGTTCAAGTCACGAGCCTGACTCTATGCTTATTTGACATGTAAAAGGTGGGTCTCCCCTACACCTATCACTAAGTGTGGGTGATAGTAGTGATACATACCATTTCTATGGAAGTATGCCACGTGAGGTGAAGGTGGTGTATGACTGGTCAAGGGTTTTACTACCTTCATCCTAAAACTACCCGGACTATATGAGTTGATGGGTGGGTCGGTTCCTCTTTTGTCTCCTAGATTTACATCTAAGAATGGAAGATTGGGTAAAGGTTGAGGCTCAGGTTCATCAACACTAGGAAATCCCCTAGAAATAAGAAAGAGGTCATGACTACAAGTATTCAAGCCTAAGTCCTCTAGTTTCATGTGGTCCAAAGGTTCTACCTCCATCAAGATTCCTATAGTCTCTTCTACTTCTTCTGGGTGAGTTACGGGCGGTGTGTATACCTCAATTGATGGGAGGACTTGTAGGGTACTTTGTGGGTTTGGATTATCCACCTTATCCTCCATCATATCTAGATCACCTATAGGCTCATCAAATGCTAACCATGACATGCACTTAGGCATCTTAACCATAACTATCTCACATTATAAATCCTCTTGATACGTACTCTTAGATTGTGACTTGGGCAATTCTACCATGTCATCCAACTTACGGGTCATTGCTAAGGAGCTATTCTTAAAAGTTTGATGCATTTGGTCACTTTTCCTAAGGGTTTCACCAACAAAAGTTGATCTTAAACATAAAGGTTGTTCATACGAATACATCCTAGGTGAAGGCTTATATGGTTCTTTAATTTCACTAGGTAAGGCATTTTGTGTGCAAGGATATTCTACTCCACCATTCATCATTTTATATACTTCCTTAAGATTCTCTAAGTCGCTTTTATAATCTTCCGGATAATTTTCATGGTAATATTCTATGAAGCACTCAAATTGTTCTTTCGTTAATGACTCAAGTGTGATTTCATCCAACATGGTGAGGAATGACATATTTACGAACAAATACACAAAGAAAAGACAGACTACGAGAAAGCTAATTGACACGAAATTAAAATCTCACTTGATAGGAATCTTGTGAGTATACCTAAGCTAGATCGAATCCAAAACCTACGCTATTCCCGGCAGCGGTGCCAAAAACTTGATGTGGTTGTCGTTGGACTTCAATAAGAAGTTTTACAACTCCCTAGGCAGTGCACCTAATCGTTGCAGTGTAGTATAGGCAAGACTCAAGGGTTGTTATCATTCTCTAGGGGAATAGAACTGTGAAGGCCGGATCGAATGTTCACTAAGGTCTAGGGGTTGAAGGAAGATTATTTTTGTGTTTTTATATTTTATGAAAGCAAGTAAATCTCGATTTTTGAAGGTTGGCCTGTTTTGACTAATTAATCTACTAATCTAATTCTACTTTAATGGCGTAGAGGAAAATTATTCAATGAAGTGTATTCACCTGGGATGCACTACTCCTTGCTAGCTATCCAATTCTACCTGTTGCTTTGTCACACTTGAGATGATTTGTGTAAGTATTTCCTAAGGTATTAGCGAATTACATGAAAACACCGTCTACATAATATTTTGCTAGGGCAACACACAGTAAGGTAGTATGAAGACTATTACAAGGCTCCTAAGAGTATATTACATGCATTAAAACACTTAAGATGGATCAACCATATTAGGGGTAAGGTAGTATGAAGACTGTTACCGATGGTATCCTTTCTACAAACTCATGTTTCCCTAGACATCTATGCCAATGTAATATTTATGGCTAGTTTTCTAGAGCCTAACGCGCACATTCACCAACAAGAAGTAATAGGAAACAAGAATTATAAACTATAATCAATTATACTAATTGAATCTGTCACAAACAATAAGATCTAATCAACTAATGATAAGTTTCATGCATTCCCAAATAAATACTAGATGAATTATCCAAGCATACTCAAACAAGAGAAATCATAATCAACAAAAGAAATTGAAGACATGAATTAAGATATAAGTAATGATCAAACCATTACAAGATATTTATAGATTGAATTAGACCTTCTAAGTTGCTAGAAAACACCCACCCAAACCCTAGAATCAGACTTAGGGTTAGGGGCTTGATAAAAACAAAGTTACGAGGCTATATTTATAGGCAAACCCTAGGTCGGCTAATCCCGACGGTGTCAGGATTAACAAGTGATGCCATCTCCATGACTTTTTCACTAAGTTGTAGGTTTTCTCGCTGTGATCGCGTGGGCTATTGAATCGTCGAAATCCGAGTTCGTATGAAGGAGTTATGATCAAAACAATATCTGGTACTTCGCGCGCACATTGAATGATCATCTTTATCTTGAATCTTCTAGGGTTTCTATAGGTCGGCTACGTTCTGACGCCGTTGCTAAATCTCTGATGCCGTCGCTTTAAAACTTATGACGCCATCGTTTGGAACACGCGATGCCGTCTCCATGCTCTGTGAACATAGTTCTTCAAGATAATTGGTGTAGAGTTGTAGTCTTGTCTGTTTCTTCTCCAAATGAGCCAAAGTCGCGTGTATTTCCTCCAAATGCCATCCAAATGCTAAAAACATAAAAACAAACGATTAAACACATAATCTGGGCATATTTGCATGATTTAGGGGGTTAAATGACCTCAAAAAAGTGTATAAAATGACACCTCATCAAATGTGTCAGAAACCATGGTTACCAAAAAAAAAAAAAACCCTTATACCAAAATTAATTTATTTATTTTAAGGAAAATGACACATGCCTTCTTTGACCAAGATAACATTATTGATTTTATTATTGTAGAATTTAAAAGAAAACCTTTCAGGTTGTTTCCCGAGTAGCACTTTTGTTTTTTTAACGAGTCGTTTAAGTTTGACTCCTTCTTGGCTACGTTGTTCCATTGCGGGAGAGATGATTAGAAACATGATTAAGTCTTAATTCATCAAATAAAACTACTCCCCGACAGCAGTGCCAAAAACTTGATGTGTATTTTCTTTTAAATATTTATTTACCAAGTTTTAAATTTGTAAAACTCGTTTCACCTTTACAAACGCACTAACCAGCAGAGAACCCGGTCGTGAGTAGTGTAGAGTCGGTAAATCCGAGGTTGTCCCAAGAGTAGTTTATTAATGAAATAAGACCAGGAGAAAGAGAGAAAGACATTGAATAATTTGTAAAGTAACATGGAAGAAAGTAATACTAGGATAGAAGGTATACCATCATTGAGTTACCCCGAATGATCTTGACTCCTCTCTTGGTGCAATTTACTATTACAATAATATGAGGTTACATTAAACCAAGACTAGCATCCTAGTTTAGCCTATGATTCCTAGGTGGAATGAACCTGCAAAGGGAATTGACCTATACCTAGTTTATAGTGGTTAATTCCTTTGGCGGTTTAATGATAGAACAACCGTGACTCAAATGTGTATCACGCCTAATACCATAGCTAGATCCTATGAAAGAAGCTTACTTCTTGCGGAAGTAAGGGCCGAAATTGAACTATAATCAAACAGAAGAAAATGGTGCAAAAGGTTCAGTTTCAATTCTAAAACCAAGGGAACCCCTTTATGGGTAAAATTCGAACCACCAACGTATATAGGTACTACGATTGGAGAATTAAGAATGCCTGAGTGAAGAGGGTATCTTCACACTTAGAGTTCTCGCAACCTTAATTTAAACCCAAACCTAAGATCCTGCAATCATAGCTTTATACAAACAATAATAATAATAACAAGAGAAGCAAAGAAACCAAATGGAAACAAAACAATGATGATATTTAAGGAGAATTACACCATGTTTAGATCTAAGAAAATGTAGGAGACATGTGTGAAACACTACAATTCCTAAAACTAAATTTGTCACATGTTACATGGTTCCTTCTTCCTTTCTTCGTTCTCTAGTGTATGCTGAAAGTGTTTTTCTCCAAACCCTTGTGTGGGCTGTAGGAATGGATATATCCTCAAATGAGCTAGAATGCAATTCTTTTATAGACTTCGAGTTGGTTACGACGTAATGTATTAGGTGGTTACGCCGTAACCTCGCTGACGTAGACTTCCCATATCATAAGCAAATTGGATGTTACAGCATAATTTGATGAAATGATTTCGGCGTAATAGTGACTCAGCAACTGAAGCATCATTGACGTGTAATGTTTACGTCATAAATATGACTCAACATGTTACGCCGTAACCTTTGCGAAGGGTTTACTGCGTAACCTTAGTTAATGTTTATCTTAAGTCTATTTTGCATGCCAAAATGTACAAATGCATGTGTTTCTTAAAATTGACATAAAAAGTAATTAAGTACCACTATCAAGGTAAATAAACTATAATTTCAAGCATTTACGTAGGGATTTTGATACTAAAAAATATCAAATATTTGATGTTATCAGAGTCTGGCTGCTTGTTTAGTGAAACCCATGTCAGACACCTAGCGGATTGCCACCTGTAAAATTGGATGTTTTGTATTTAGGACAAGAACGCAGTTGGACGCGCAAATGTTGGGTCGGGACGAAGAGATAAGTAGATAGACATATTTTCTATGATCAAATGAACGGTTTGTTAAAACAAACTACAATTGCGTATCTTAGAATCTAAGGAATCAAAATAGTTATACATTACTATAATCTAGTATGAATTAAAAAAATTAGAATGAAAAATCAAAACCCCCAAATTGTTTGGTTGAGTGCAAAATCAAAACCGTAGACTCAAAATTAAAAAGAAAATAAGACGAAATCACTTACAATTGGTGTTTAGTATTTGATGATTTGTTGATGATCTTGGTGTTTTAGTGCTTCTAATTATCGATCTGCGTTGTTTAAGATTGTGGTTGGAACAGCTACACAGGAAATTGGTTTGCTTTACTATGTTATAAGTTTATGACTTAGATGTGTTCTTTTGTGTTTGACCTAATTTTAAATTATGTTTATTGGGTTAACTAGAGTTAAAAGTGTGGTAAACCTTTCATCGTATAATGTGTAAGTATATAGTAAGCTCGCAAATAAATTCAACTTTTGAAAAAGTCGTGCATTATAATTCAAATTTTGAAAAATTCGGGTTCAAATTTTGAAAAATTCGTGTTAAAATTTGAAAAAATCGGGTTACAAATAAATGCTAATTTTCAAGTTTGAAGAATTCAAATATTTTAATATTTTCCAGTAAGGTTTTGTCATTACTGAAAAAGACAAAATTTGTCGAGTATTCAGCTGCATGTCGTGGATAAGAAAAAATATCGAGCGTGTCAAAAAGTCAACAATTTCATAAAAAACAAAATTTATTAATCGTGCAAAACCACTTCTAGTTCGAGAGAAAACATGAAAGTCAGACAAAAAACATCCTCGTACAGAATGACACTTGGCAACATTCCAATAGAGTCGCAAGATCGCGCATTCGCGCATAAATAAAATTGGAATTTTGATGTTGAGTATTTAAAAAAGTGGAATTTTTAGTAATTAGATTTAATTTATATAAATAATGCCCAAAAACGACAAAATAATAAGGAAAGTATATAACCCGAAAACGAAAAGGAAGACCGACAAAGACACGTGCACAAAACCAAACTCGAACCCACGTTGGTTCACTCCTCCAAAATCACAATATTAAGTTTGACTAAATTACACCATTTGTCCTTGAAGACTACGCGACTCTAGTGTTTAGGTTCGGTTTACTGTTTATTTGGTGTTTTGGTCCCCAACTTTTTTTAATGCGCAGTTGGTCTTTTTATGCTAACGCCCAGTGTTCTAAAAGGCGTGCCTTTGCGGCGCCAAGGTGTCGTTAAGGCGTGAGGCGTGACCTCTATGTTACGAAACAGACCAAGGCGTCGACTCTAGACGTGGCGAGAGATGAGGCGCGCTAAGGCGTGAGGCGTGACGAGCATTTTAGATTCAACTCCGATAATTTTTTTTAT
>BQNB010086151.1:0-28277 GCA_026074375.1 Tanacetum coccineum | reverse complement strand
CCACATAAAACCAAAGACTACTTACTAGTACAAACCAACAATAACTGCTCCTAAAAAGCAGCTTCCCATCAGTTTTATCAGTTTTATCAGTTGCATGGCTGACCCAGTGGGTCCATCCAGCTTCCGAAGAGGGCATTAAATTGCTCCTGCTCATGTCTCTTAACCCGTGTCTTCGTTCTTGTGTACACCTGGAGATTCTTATCACAATCTCTGGGTTAAGCGAACCGTTGTCTAACCCGCCAAAGTGTCGCATTCTGTTCCTAACTTCATCATGCGTGTCGTATATATACAGCTGTAAAAACCGCGGGTGGTTTCCTTCCTCCAGGCAAAAAGAGCCAATCCAGTGGTATATGTGTCCGGAAATTTTGAAAACATAAGGCCCTCTTCCTTTGTTTACCAATTCGTTAATTTTCACGCCGAATGACGTCATCGCGAACATCTGATTGTAAGCCCGGATATGTTACAGAAAATGCAGGTTACTGAGCAATTGATGAATGAAGGCGGGTGGTGCAGGCGTCGGAGGCATAAAAATTCGTCACCCACCACAGCATAGATGGTATTCGGCTTGCCTACTGCAACTGGTGCCTTTGAGTTGCTCACTGTACCAGAATAGACATCCGCAGTGACTATATTTTTTGATCGCAGTCCTCTAAATCCATATAGGACGGTGTGTCGTCTGCAGTTGCAGATAAATCTATCAGCGAACGACTATAAAATTCAGAATAATTTATAAAGTGAATATGGAATACAAAAAAAAGAAACATAAAAGGCTTTTACGTTTACGGCGCGACAACATCAAGCCAAAGTTTTGATTGTTGACAGATGAGCGATTTCTCCTCTCGGTGGCGTACCCAACATTTGATGAACTGAGTGTAGATCGCTTTATTATGTTTCCACTGGACGAAGATTCTTCTGCCCATGAAATTAATAAAGGGCATGCACTGTGGTTAGTACTTATACCTCAATTTGTAACTCAGGTACACAACGCCGATTCAGAAAAAAAAGCTTCGGAAAGTGTAATTACCTACATTGCGTACAGATTTGGTATGACCATCTGAATACTCTGCAGATAGTTGATTGCAACGACTGTGTACCTGGATGCTGTTTGGAAAGGGTATGATCGCAAGTCTAATAATGCAGTGTTTAACATCCAGAAACAAATAGCCGTGATTCAGCATCCTTTCCTAGATGTTGTTTGGAAGGCCTATGACTGCAGGTCTAATAATGCAGTGTTTAACATCCAGACACAAATAGGCATGATTCTGCACCGTTGATGGTGTTTTGCCAACGATATTGTCATGAACATCTGATAAAACACAATATACATTACGTCAGAAACAGCAAAGTAAATATGTTGTTTACCTACTACTTCTAATCATGGCCGGGCGTAATATTTTTTTAAAGGAGCGATTATTTTAAAAAACGGAGAAGAATATAAAGGGACAATTAAATTCAGAGCACAACAAAACGTCACCTATCAACGTTGGGCAATGCATTTTAGAGTTACTGACAGGCTTCGATACTTTAGCCTCACGTGTTTGAAAGGCGTCCATGCCCATGTTCCTAAATCGATCAAAAACTATAGAAATGGGTACAACAGTTCCGTCAGTGCTAGCGTGGTTTATGAGACTTCCTGTAGCAATAAGATTATCTTCGGATGACGGAAATAACCTCAGATTTATCGTATCGACAACATCCTCAGTAACTTCATTGCGTGTCTCGCACCTATGAACACCTGCATATGTAAAAGACGTAGTTAAGAACTGCCGTTTACGAATAGGTGATACATCTTATTCGAAAAAACTAAATATTAACATAGGTATGTCAACAGAAGTTCTTATTACCAAGTAGAAGACAAATCTGTTCTAATCTAACAGCACCTGAAATATTTAACGACACACCTTAAACAATGCATACCAGTGTGGGTCATAAAGTCCGCGCAAATGTTGTCCATACACATATTCCTAAAGCAATCACAAACTCTAGAAATAGGACCGGCATCCCTGTCTGCTGCATCACGGTTTGCAATTGTGAACAAAGGCCTCATCACAGTTCTGGTGGAACGCACAATTTCAATATCCGCATCAAGCGCCTCGCACCTTAATGATACTGTTAACCCAAAACGGCAATCAGTCATCTGTGCATGTCAAACATACAAAACATAAACAATGGTGAAGTAATTGATAATCCATGCTAACAGGTGGTTGAAAACAACCCCTTACCTGGGGTGTTACACTGCATTTGACACTGCATTCCACATGATGGCTGAGATCGGCCATTTTTTTTCTTCATGATGTCAACTCACACGAAGCACATAGACTTTCCAAAAAGAAAATCCCAGACAACGAGAAGACACAAATACTTCTAAAAGGCACCTAATCTAATGGGTGTGACTTACCAAGTGATATAATCCTATACTCAATGACCAACAACATTAGAAAGGAACCACCTAGCCTAAGCAGCGACAGCTAAAGTGGTAAAATCTAAACGGCAAAACTAATGGCTAAAACCTATACATTAGAACTAAAAGATGCAATTTCACAAATAGATAGCATGAATACCATACTACATTACTGAAACTATCAACCTACAAAACGAATGTGAAGATAACAAAGATAAGACCGATACGAATCAACAAAACGTTGCAATTTCACAACATGTAGCACGAAAATACGTTTTACATAATTCAGACAATAAATTTCGAAAACGAATAAGAAGATCCAGCGATGGAGAATAGTACCTGCGATAGATTCCGTCAATGTGAAAAAAAAAATGTGTGAAATCCACAACATATACACAACAGATAATATGGAATCCAGATGGCGATCATGCAAAAAGAGAGAAAGCCACCTGGATTCCATAATCTGTGAGTGAAAAGTGAAGGGGTATGTGGCAGCGAGTGAAGTAGGGAGGAGGAGTGTGTGAGTTTGAGTGGAGAAGATGAAGAAGATGAGTGGGACGATATGTAAGTAAAGGCGCGTGAAGTAGAAGAGATAAAGGAAAAGGTGAGTGGTAATTAAAAGCCTGGACCGGGTCAACCCGCCATATGATAACCGGTAACTTTTCCTGGGTTAAGTATTTCAAAATATTATGATTTTATATCGGAGTCTTTTGATTTTGTCAGTTTCTTTGGAGGAAAGCTGAAAAGTTGACTTCGGTTAACTTATTTTGCGTAAAACGGTTACGGTTTAACCGGGTTTTGGGAGAGTCACAAGTATCGAAAGAGGACACTTTTGATTCGTCTTTCTGTTTTGGAGTGGTTATGTGGTCATTCAATGCTTTCCGGGAAGTTTTCCGCGTTTAGCGAAAATCGTCACGCAACGCGTACCGACACGACCATTAAATTGAGAACGAGTTTTGATAAATTTGGAAGAGTGCTAATGAGTTTATGTGTTGAATAAATTCATGCTTTAAATAACGTTGATTTAGAGTGTAAATCGTTGGGGTGTGATTTAAAAGATATTAGAAAACAGGCGTTTTCGTGAAATTTGATAAAAGACCGTAACATTTGTAAAAGTGAAATTCTTGGGTGAAACTAAGGTGACAAGTCATTTTTAAAAGTTTGGAATGCTTTTAGAATTTATGTGAAAGGTCTCGGTTGATTTTGGACAAAAACCCGCATTTTTTGGTCCTGACACGTCAAATAATGGTCGGAATGGATTTTTGGAAAGTTTAGTTCGAAGATAGGTCGTGTAAATGACCCAGGTTCTTGGAAAAACGTTTTTAAACTCAATAAAAATGGTAACTAACTTCGAGTAACGTTGTAAAGTGATGAAAATAGAGTTTTAAGTGATCCTGACACGAAAAAAAGAACCCGAACCCCCCTAGGATCCCAATTCGGACGAGTAAGGCTTTAGGGGGCAAGATGGCTATTTTCTAGCAATGTTGTCTCAACCTAGTACTCATATATTATTTTCACCACCTCAAACCATCATTCATGCATTCATTTTGAAATCAAACATAAAATAATATCTCTCTTCCTCTCTCTTTGTATTTCGGATGAGCACACCAAGGGACAAGAAACATAAAAAATTTCAAGACTAATCAAGAACACGGGTTAATAATCAATGGTAGGTTGATATTAGATAGTCTCGGGTTGTAGAAAAACGATTTGGGTTTGTTTCTTCGCGTCAAAACCGAACCAAGAACCTTCAAGCTTGTAAGTTTTCTAAATTTAAAATTTTGTTGTACTTTTGTGTTCATAATGGTAAACTAATGCTATTTGTACAAGTTGATCGTCATAAAACTCAAATCTTTAAAACGAAATATGAAAAAATGGCACGTTTGGGGTCGACGTGAGCAAAGGAAAAGAAAAAGGGTTTTGACACTTTAAATTATGGTTGTGGTGGTAATTTTACTTTGAGTCAAGGGCTTATTTAGGACTTATTTGCGAAAAGATTGTGTAAAAATAAGCTAAAAAAAGAACTTATTTGGTTTTGGGTTGTCCGGTTTGGGCTCGGCCCAACCAACCCACGTGTTTGTGCTTATGCTAGTCTCGGTCCGACAAGAAGAAACTCGGCTTATATCGGTTTCGGCTTATGTATAGCTTATGGCTTATTCGAGTATAGCTTATTTGGTTCGACTTATATATTTTGGATTTATAGCTTATTGGACTTCGGCCCATTTGGTTTCGGCTTATAGCTTATGACGGTTTCAACTTATATTTTGAGCTTGTAACTTATTGTGGTTTCGACTTATATATATATAATTGAGCTTATAACTTATGTTGATTTCTGTGACAACCATGGCTTGAGCAGGTTAGTCAAACCGTTAGTGCTGACTTAGGTGCCTGTTGCAATGTATCATTTATGTGATTTTATGTGTTTATATGTGTTATGTGGTGTATTGGTAATCAATCTATTGAGTGTGATCATCTTAATGAGATTGGAATGGTGGTGAAATTGGTTGAGTTCATTTCGTTCACTTTTGAGTGACAAGGAAATAATTATTGAGATTCGAGCGTTTCTGTGTTAAATGTGTAATTATTTTTACGTATACGTATTTTTGTGTTACTAATCTAAGATGGGTTTAGATTTTAAGTGGTAAGTTAAGAATAATGAAAAAAATTCTATTTTAGGAAAGTTAGGTTGAAAATGAAAAGTTAAAAAGTCTAGTGAATTTCGTTTAAGCAAAAAGGTATAGTCAAATTAGTTAAGGTTTTTATAAAAATTTAAGGAAATACAAGTAATTATATAATTAATAAAAATAATAAAAAAAGGAAAAAAGGAAAAGGCTTATTCGGCCGGTTTTAAGAAAAAAAGGGGGAAAGAAGTTTTACTTGGAATCAAATTCTAATTAGGTTTTATCTAGGATCTTTTAAGAGGCCTATAAATACAAAAATAAAGGATCACTAGACCCTCTATTGATCGGCCAAAATTCCAAGAGAAGAAAAAGAAGAAAAATTTTAGGGTTTAAGGTATTTTCTAATCTTTGTTTAATTCTAGTCTTTATTTTAATTAATGTAATCTAGCATGATGGATTAGGGTTTTAAACATGTAATTTTCGGCTAGGGTTTGGATTAGGGTTTTATGTTTCTGAAATTTTATGATGTATAGATCATGTTTGATCATTCGTTTGATTGTTTTCATGATTGGGTTAGTCGGTTAGGGTCTAGATCGCCCGAATTAATTGTTTAATTCACTGCAGAATTTTAGACAGTTTTGTAATGGTCATAACTCAATCATAAATTATCAAATAAACAATTTACAACATACTGGAGATAACCTCAGAGAGTCTACTTTCCAGAAAAGTTGGCCTCGTGAGTTTTTATGGTCGGGAAGTGGGTCAAAGGGTCGTTACAAAATCAGTGTGTAAAACAGTGACGAATTTCAGTTTTGGTTTTGATTTTTCTAAAAATACTTAGACATCTAGTTAGAGGCTAAAAATCACGTGGAAGTTAGTTTATATATTGTGTGTGACCCCTGAATTTTTTCTAAGTATGAAAGGAGGTCTAAAGTGGTCAGCTAGTGCCATACTTTTAGGAGGTCAGATTCTAGACGAATTTTGGACACTTTGGATTAATGAATTTCTAAAGGGTATTTGTAAAAGGGTAATGGCTTTGGGAGATCTATGAGAGGTTCATAGGACATATATGTAGCATGGTGAATTTTGGTTTGAATTGTGGAAGTGTTTAAGTGGTACGTTTAGAAAGCGTAAGTGAGTATAAAATTATGCTCAAAACCAGAAAATATAAAGTGTAGCCGTGAAGTGTAAATGGCATATGTAGGAGTTGGAAAAAGTTTAAATCAAGTATAGAATTATGGTAGATATCTTAGATATCCATCATAGTTGAGGTTACATCATATTGGGTTGAATGCCTAATTGATGATAGCTTATTGTGTGCTTAATTGTTTAGATTATCCGTGAAGTGTTTGTGAAGCTTTTGTCGGATTCTTTTGGGAAGCTATGCATCAGGTGAGTTTCATAGTCCCACTTTTAATGTTTTACATTGGGATGGAAATGATGCAAAGATGTTTTGGATGTGTTTAATCGCTGCGATTATGTGGTTTTACTTGAGGCATGAACGTTTATGTGGTTATTATAGGTGATATGCTTAATGTTGTTGTGATTGCTGTGTGATTCCGGTTAGAGGGTAGTGCTTCTACCTATTCCAAATCTAATTGGAGGATTGAAATAAGATCCCATTTCTGTGTGATTCCGGTTAGAGGGTAGTGACTCTACTCATTCTAAATCTAACTGGAGGGTTGAAATAATACCCCATACTGTGTGATTTCGATCGGAGGGTAATGGATTACCCCAGGCTTTGTTATGTGGATCGTGGGCACGTTCCGTCCTGTTGTGATTGATTGTGAGTTGTATGATAGCCTATGTGATAGCTAGCTTAAATTGTTCTGCCATGAGATGTTATGTTAATCGCAGCAAATTGTTTTTTTTAAGGATTGATTTGTGTGTCTTAAACCTTTGACTCTCACCAACCATTGTGTTGATGTTTTTAAGCATCATTTTTAGGTGAGGTTCATGAGGATATTAAAGCTAAGAGAAGTGGCTAGAATGACCGCTAGGATTACATTGGAGTTCGCTCTTGAGTTTATTTATGTTTTCTGTTTAAATAAATGCGTTAGCATTAATTGTTTGGATTATGTTTTGCATGTCATTTATTGACGAGACCTCTTTCTCATTAATAAAGACACCATTAGGTTTTGGGTATTGTTATGACACTTTGTGTCTTTGCTTTACTTTAGTTTTCATTTTAGTATTGTCTATATAGACACCATGTGTTGTGATGATATCCATTCTTGTTTACGCCTCGCGTTTCCACCTTGGCGGGGTGTGACAGATTGGTATCAGAGCCACTGGTTATAGAGAACTAGGTGGTTGAGCCTAGACTATAGCTTAAGGGTCCCTCATATAGATGCATTTAGGGCTTATATGTAAGTATATACCTATTATGCTTATTTTCCTTAAATTTCATAAAGTACATTATACTATATAATATATATACTCATGGTATGGACTACATGGAAAAGAGGGAAAGCTTGTGATTGAGGGGAGGCAAAGCTAATGAGAAATGAGGAGCTTAATTTTAGATGTTGATACTGAAGTAATTGATGAAGGACAATGGTAGTGATGAAAAAGGTAGAAAGCACAGTTAGTCCTGCTAGGTCAGAAGTTGATACTGATAGGCTAGAAGTTCATATGCTTACCGCACCTGTTCGTATGCTGGGGTGTAACTATTAGTACTGCTGATCCTGAAGTTAGTGCTGTTGAGCTTAGAACTCCTCCTACAACAACAAGTATATTTGATGATGAAGATATTACTATGGCTCAAACTTTGATAAAGATGAAAGAAGAGAAAGCCAAGGAAAAAGGAGTGGCATTTAAATATGTTGAAGATTCTTCAAGACCTGTGAGATCAATAACAACACTCAAACCACTTCCATCCATTGATCCTAAAGACAAAGGAAAGGGTATCTTAGTTGAGGAAGAACGTATCAAGATTAAGAGAAAAGATCAAGGGATAGATCAGATTAAGAGAGATGAAGAATTGGCTCACAAGTACATGAGGAAGAATTGATGAGATTGCAAGGAATACAAGAAGAAAAAGCCAAGCCCAAGAAGAAGCTTCCAGAGTTGCTTATAAGGAAATGTTTGATGAATCCAAAGAAGGTATTGATGTGATGCATTGTTGGCAAGCCAAGTCCACACGGAAGAAAGAGAGGAGTACCACAATTGAAGAAAGAGCAAGTTATTGGCTAAAACAATAATGCACAAAGAAAAATTCAGAGCATGCCACAAAGAGATGTTGAGATTAGAGTAGACCACCAACTAAATCTTGACCAAGGAATTTACTGATTGACATATCTGAAGATATGGTGTGGTTACAAACACTCTCAGATGAAGCAAAGACATTTGAGAAATCCAAGCTATGTATGATAGACAGAAAAAGAAATTGAGACTTCAAACCTATGGATTCAGTGTGATGCAAAAATGTTACTTGATAGGAGCAAGCTGTGAACGATACTTCTACCTATAGAAGTAGGAGGTTCTAAAGACCTCGGCTTAGTACTAGAGTTTGAAATTATGAACAAGGACAGATGCGAGAATGTGTTTCAGATCTTGTTTCAAAAAAGAGAAAAGGAGGTCCAAGAATGAAAAGAATGTCTAAGAGGAAGAAGATAGAGTCTGACCTTAAAGAAGAAGAGGATCTAAAGACTTTTATAAAAATAGTTCAGATATAAAGATGGAATTAATTTTTAAAACAAGATTATGAAGTCCTGGGAGAAGAGATTGCAAATTATTTAACTGGGGAGGGAATCAATGTTATATCATTATAAAAGAACATCGGAGCAGAGGGATATCTTACTACATGTTCTTTAGATCTGATGGAAGCTCTGGAGGGATTCATAGTCCTTTTCTGAATAGTGACTAGGTTTTGAATTGGCTAGATCTTGGTGAGTTTTAACCTTGGTGATGCAAGAGGTTTGAAAACAATTACTCCAGAAGGTGTTGATCTAGTTCTTTGGTGAGATTTAAGGACAATGTTTGATGCAAATGCAGAAGATGAACTCTGTCAGAATAAAAAAAGATAGAATCTTAAGAGCTGGAATTTCTATGAGAATTATGGGGCTCATACTTTAACACTGGAAGATGGTACTGATATTCATATGCTTACAGAGAGGAAATATCTACTCACAAAAGAAACACTTGAGAGGATGATGTCTTTGAAGTTGATAGCTGAGTCTGCAAGTGATTGTGCTTATGATCTACTTAGATTCATTCAAAAGCAGATTGATGTAGCTAGAAGCCATGATGGAGGAGAGAAGGATCTTTAAGTGTTGGTTTCATTACCACACAACAAATGGTCATCAGTTCACCATGTCTAACAGACATCAATAACTGGCTAGTCTAGAGCAAACGGCTTCTGGTAAAGACTTCTTAAATCCGTTAATGGCTGATAATTTGCCAAAAACTATATGGTTCTCAACTCACCATGCTTCCCAGTAAAGAGTTGGCTAGTCCAAAGCAAACAGTTCTTGGTAAAGACTTCTCAAATCTGTTGATAGTTGATAGTTTACTCAAAACTATATGGTTATCAATGCACCATGTTGTTACAATGAAGCATTGGCTATTCCAGAGCAAACGGCTACTGGTAAAGAAACATCAAATCATTTATGGATCGGTTAAGTTTGCCAAAATTAACAAAGGCTTACTTTGTTTGGTGTTGCTGAGTTGCTAAGATGCTATGATGATGACAAAGACTAGAAGCTAAAGAATTTCAAGATTACAAAGTAACAAAAGAGCTCAAGTTCATCAAAGAAAAGATTAAAGAGTAAGCAGTGTGTTTGGATACCATTCACTCCAGGTGTTTAAAACAGCTTCAAAACAGAAGAACATGAAGGTTAACAAGTGAACATCATGTTTAGGGGAGGATTGTTAGGAATTATGTTTTCCTGAGTTAGTACTGTTAGTATTAGTTAGTTAGTACTGCCAGTATATATGTTAGTACTTGTAGTAGAGTTAGTACTGCTAGCATATATAGATAGTATTGCTTAAGTGATATGCATGAGATATATTAGGAATAGATATGCATGATTACTTAACGCGTTTTGTAAGCCCATTAGGGTTTCCTTGGTGTATAAAAGGAACCCTACGACACTAGTTAGAAATACAAGTTTCACAAACATTTATAGTTAGTATTCTGTAACCTAGCAGATTAATAGTAATCAAAGTTCTGTTTTATTCATTGTTCTTCTTATCAGTATAAGTGAGTTTCCATATAACTTATATTGTTCATAGTCATTGTTTCTCTTGTAGTTAGTTTGGATATATCCAGATTGACTACCACCCTTAACAGGCTAGAAAGATCTATTCAGACTAGGATCAACACTTTTTGCTGCAAAGTGCTTCCTTCTTTTTTCTAAGAGTTGTTGAAACAATATAACCCCTTTCTTCAATGGTCAACTCTTCTTGTTCTCTTGCTTGCAATTTTTCAGCTAATAACTGATCAGCCTTAATCTTTGCCTGTATATCGTCCCATGTTTCTTTCAAGGTAATGTTGGCTTTAGCTTTCTCTCTTTTCTAAATCCTTTCTTTGTTATCAAATTCAGGCTCTGCAACACTTTGAGCTCACTTCCTCATCAAGAAGCAGAAGATTGATCTTTCTTTGACCATTTCTTCTTACAGGTTCAGGTTCTAATCATTTTTTCTTTACGCTTTTTGTCCTAAATCTTGGAATGTGATGTTTGTTGTGAGAAAAACTATGGTTGTAGGTATTGGTTGTAGGTGCTTGCTCTTGTTCATGAATTAAAATGCTTTAGCCTGGATCTTGTGCTAGTAGCTGTTGTAGTTTAGCACATACTTCCAACTATGCCTATCTTTTCAAGAGTGCTTAAGACAAAAGTAATTTACTGAACATCAGTTATTGACAGCAGCCATAACTGGAATTGTAATGGCGAGAAAGAAGCTACTAAATGTTTTGTTAGCAGCGTATTAACTTGGCAGCTTTCATCTTTCTTACTATCAGAAAACTTCCTTGTCTACAACAAATACTTCTTCAACAGTAAGATCCACTCACAATCAAAATCATATATATCATCAAACATACCTCCCCTGAGTTTAATCAACCATATGTAATCTCTGCATCTTTATCTTCAATGTCATCAATTTTCCTCCCTGTATGGATGCATACTCTGATTACCCAAACTAGCAATCATCAGAGAAACACTATTCATGTAGATCTTTCTCTTCTTTTTTTTTTTTATACCATACCTTGGTATAATCTTTTGAGCTTGTGAGTTCTTGATCCTCCTTTTTTCTCTAACTTCTTGACTCTTAGTTTTAAACTTGTAATCTCTTGAGCTTGAGCAGTCTTTATTTTCTCCAGATCAATAACTCTATTTTGCAAGTTTGTCGTACATAATTTCCATCAATTTCCTGAAGTTTTATTCTAGCATCACCACTTCGAAGTTGTGGTTACCTCTTAGAGCTAGTGTTCATTGGAAAATTTAAGGTACATTCTCAGACCTAGTATGGAGCAATTGTATCCCCCATGGTTTTCCTTGGCGCCTGAAGGACCGCCCCTGATTAGTTCCATGGGGGGAACTTGGTTCATTAGGTGTTGCCTTGGATTGTGTCTTATTGATGTTACACATGTCTTGCTCTATATGTAAGCCAGTAGCAGTAGTGGTATCCCTTTCTAAACTGTCATCCCTCTCCTCATAGACAGCTTTATTTGTAACATTGGTTGTAGGACCACTAGGCTGAGGTACCTCAGTGTCCTTTCTCTTTGGCCTTCTTGATCTTTGTTTCTTTTGGGGTTGAAGATGTGAGGTTGGATAATAGTAGGTGTGTGATGGGGATCAAGTTTGGAATCGCCGAAACTTCACCTTATTTTGCTTGAATTTTGCACCACTATTGTTGGAAACAAAGGTTTGTTCCTTCCTAAAAACCTTTTCCCTACCCTCTCAGTTTTCCAAAATCACTTCTTAGTGTGAGGGGTGTACATAAAATTCTCTTGTGACTTTTCATCACCTTCAAGTTGGTTTATCCAAACGAACTTGTTATAACCTTGGATTCATCAAGAATTTTACCGGCATTATTAAGTTCTTCACTATACTGTTCGCAAAATATGATACTTTAAAAAGTTGAACTTTTGGTTTGTATGTAAGCAGATAATTGTAGAAGCCATAGTGTACTAAAATTTATTCCAATGCTGTAGTCTTAGCACTTATGGCATTGAAAAATGTATGAATAAGGAATTTCATGTGGGAAGAAAGAATGCCTTTTAGATGTTAAGCTTATGTGAAAGTTTTTCTTACCCCATCCTTGTAAGTTCTTCATAATGAGTAAGCTAGCATTTGGCAAGGCAATCCGTACCTTCATCATCATTCAGGAAATGAGTCACGTCTAATAGATGTTCAGTAGTAACCATTATATTCTTCCCATTCCACTAGGGCTTAAAACTGTACATACCATTGACAGTTTCATCCTTGGCAGTAGCCCAAAATTGTTCCATGCATGAAGTATAGATCATAGGATTAACCGTTAGTGCATACTTTATAGTGTGTGCATTAAGAAAATCCACTATCTGCTCAAACCCTTCATTTTTAGCGGGTTTAGCCAAAAACACGACTAAATTGTGAGTATCAGCAAACTGTAGGGTCGTCATTGTGTTGGGTTTTGATGATGAATGATGAAATTGAGTTAGGGTTTATGATTAAAGAGTATATGATTGATGAGAAATCGATTAAATGAGTGAATGAAACCCTTAATCGAAGTATTTATGAAACTATCCTCAACAGCATTAACTTTCACCAGCAGTTGTAAATTATGCCTAGCAGCATTAACTTTCAACAACAATAGTAAGTTTATGCCTAGCAACATTAACTTTCCCTAGCAGCAGTAAGTTTATGCCTAACAGCATTAACTTTGAATCATCAGCATTAACTCTAATTTCACATTCTTAATCAGCTTTTCCATCATCAAATTACATTTTAGCTCACAAAAACTCTCTGTCTGTTTTTTATTTCTCTCAATTCTTTTTACTCACAATTCTCTCTTTTTGTTTTTAAACAACTCACTTTCTGTTTTTCAACTTACAAATTCTCTTAATTCTTTTACTCACCAAATCACTCTTTCTGTTTTTACACATCTCTCTTTCTGTTTTTAGTCTCACCAACTCTCTTAATTCTTTTACTCATAATGTTTACAATGTTAATTATACCAGCAGTATTAAGTATAACTAACAGCATTAACTTAGCAGTATTAAGTATAACTAGCAACACTAATTATACTTAACAGCAGAAACTTTTAGTGACATGAATAACCGTACTAATTCATACAAAATTCTACAAAAACATAAAGAGATAAAAGATTTTAAGGATTTAGCATTCCAATAAATAGCAATCAAATATTGAAATTCTATTACATCAATAAGCTTTGTAAGTAAATCAGCCAACATTCTTGTCAGTTGTGGATTTTAAAACCATTTGAATCAACTTATTTTCATTGCAATCCCTATAAAGTGATTTCTAATCTTTATATGCTTCGAGTTTTTGATTGATAAAACAGGATTTTTAATTATGCAAAATAGTATCTATTATTATCAATAATGATTTTTGGTATGCAAGAAATTATACACCCCATAATCAAAGTAATTGGATTCTGAATCAAAGCACTTGTCCACAAACATCTTCATGCATACTACATTTTCAGCTTCTATTATCGAATTTGCAACCATAGTCTCGTTTCTTGCAACTACCATGAAAATAAATATTCTACAAGAAAATAGAAATATAACAACCTCCTGTTGTAGACTTCCTATCAAAGCTATCCCACACACCACTGCTCCACTGCATATTCACTATTTAGTGTCATGCTACCAAATCAAAATAGGTGAATCTTTTGGATACCAAATAAAAAGTCAAGACCCAATTTTTAGGTTGACTTTTATGTACCTAAAGAGCCTTTTACAGCATATGAGACTACTGTGAAATCTTGGGGTTGACTTGGTATCGTGCACAGGCACACACTTGCAAACCTTAATATCTGGTCTGATGAAGTATGAATTCATCAATAAAACCAAATCATTAGATCTTTATATTTATGAACTATCCACTTCTTCACCATTCTTATCCTTGATGCAAAATTCCTTGAGTTTCATAGGTGTCGCTTGCTGTCTTGACATAAGTTAAACCAAATTTCTTCAAAAACTCAGTCACATCCTAGGTCTTGACTGAATTAAAAAATCCCACTCATTCTTTTCTGCTTTACTTATAGTCCTAAGAAGAATGTAGGAGTTCACACCATAGAATCATCTAAAAAATTCTTATGCATCAATATTCTCAAACTAGTTCATAATGACTTCTTTGTAGAGCCAAAAATGATTAATCATCTTACTTTCACTTTTAAATAACAGATTTATCACCTTTGTCATTCTGATAGACAAGGTTTTGTCTATTTTCCTCTCTAAAACCCATTATCCAACAAATAAGTTGACAAGGTTTCATACCAAGCTTTGGAAGCTTGATGTAGTCCATAAAGTGCCTTTTATACTTTGTATACTCTGTCAGTGAAGTTTGGGTCTTCAAAACTAGGTGATTGACAAACATAGACTTCCTCATTAATTTTACCATAAAGAAAAGCACTCTTGACATCCATCTCGTAACCACAAGTCTTTAAATGAAGGCATAAGGCTGAAGGAATAGCCTAATTGCTTCAATTCTTGCAACAGGGGAAAAGACTTCATCATAGTCAATCCCTTCTTCTTGTGTGTACCCTTAAGCAACCAATCGTGCTTTAATTTTAATCATAATTCCTCTTTCATCCTTTTTATTTTTGAAAACCCATTTAGTCCCAATAGCCCTTTTTCCATTTGGTAATTCCCTGAGGGTCCAAACCTTTTTGTAATTTGAATTATAGAAGCTCATCCTGCATAGCTTCTATCCAGCTTGGATCCTTCAATGCATGAATTAACTTTTTGGGTTCTTCTTATGATAAAAAGCAAGCAAACAAGCAGTTTTGAAAGTCTGTATGATTTGTTCTTTGTTGAACTGAACTAAACAAACCATGTTCTTCCAAATTCTTTGTCATTCTTCTCGTTTGAGGTGCTAAATTCAAGTCTCCAATATTTTGTTCAACTGGTATGATCTTTGTGTATGTCTTGTATTGGTATATGGATGATAGGAATATAATGCATCGTAATTCGTTCATGTAGCCTCATGCACCAATCGTCATCATCATATGAATCAAACTATATCTTCCAATTCAGGCATATTTAGATCATCTAGAAGTTCAATGCTTGTTTTTGCACCAACAACATTAACTTCATTTGTGCTAAGCAGCCATTAATAGTGTTAGTGTTGTTAACATTATTCCTCCTTTTCTTGATAATTACTTTCACTATTCTTTCACTTGAATCACACACCTTCTTTTTCCTGGTTCTTCAGTGAACTCCTCTTTTATCATCTCCTGAAGGTTTGAAATCCAACACCAGGAGAGAACTACTTTGATAATTTGAGTGAGAGATGGTGGATCAGCGGTACATAATGTTGTAGATGTAAATCTTTACCAGATAACTATCCCTGTCTAGCTTTTTCCTGCATCATCACATGCTTTTGTACCTGCATTACCATTAGACTAATTTCCTACAACAACTGGCTTATAATTTATTAACTTTGTTAGTGCATCAATATCAAAAAACCAATTTGGTCCACTTCCTGCAATATATGGTGTATTCTCACTAAACTGGACATGCATGTTCTCTTTAACTATGCTAGTTCTACTGAGAATACTCTTAAACGCCTTTACTATTGAATTGGACTTCAACTGAATTCCCCAAAGTACCCAACAAAGAATCTTCATCAGCATTACCATCAAACTTTCCGAAGTGATCTATGGTATTAAGAATTGTAACAAGACACCCAAATAGTCTCATAAAGCCTAAAGATGATTTTCTACTAAGAAAAAGTTCATAAGGGGTCTTGTTATGAGACTTAGTTACTGATACACTATTTTGCCAAATTAACAAACTGTTATTAACTGCTTCAGCCCAAAATAGTAGTACGGTAGTTTCGAAATCATGCTAGACATTATCATAGCAGCCTTAGAATTCAGTGTTCTATTTTTCAACTCAGTAATCCACATTTTTGTTGAATGAGTTTTTAGCTACACTTAATTCTCTCTTCAATACCTTTTCTCTCACCTAACTGATTAATTTCCTTATTCTTGAAACTTTAGTTCCAATTGTCACACCGGTTAATTACCTTACCAACTTTGATCTATTAGATTTTCTACTCTAGTTATAAAGGACTTAAGAATGCCACTAGTCTCATCCTTAGTAGCTAGAAAGAAAACCAAAACACAACCTACGGTAATCCATCTTGACAAATAGGCATACATACTTTTTCATTCTAAGCCTTTTTATAAATGCTGGACCAAACAGAAATCCCATGTGAAACTCATATGTTTAAGGTGGTTGAATTTGAACTTATTATTTTGGGACTTACAAGAAGCTCTATGTGCTTTCCTTTTTGACAAGCAACACAGGTTTGATCATTTTCAAAAAGTTTTGAAGGTAAACCTCTTACAAGATTTCCCTTAACCAGCTTAATTAATAGATTTGAAATTTATGGTGTCTAAGCCTAATCATGTTAAAGTTTTAGATTCATCAGATGTGGCTATTTGCAAAGAGACAGGTAGACCTCCTTTAGGATCCAATATTCTTTTAATTCAACAATATACATATGGTTCTTTCTAGGAATTTAAAGTAAAACATGACTTTCATCAGTTAAAAGACTTACAAGTTTGGTAGTGATAAAACAATACATTCTGTGTCTTTAAGAGAACACTATTCTTTTTGTCACAAATGTGTGAGACAATAATATGTTAAACTTTAACTCTCTTTCAAAATCACACATTCTCAAAATCTGAATTACCAGTTTTTATTGTACCCTCTTACTTGTGATTTTCCATCCTTTGGGGTTTACCTCCAAAAGGCAATATCATCCTTTATCAATTTCTTCAGTCGAGTAAGATCAGGACATGTCCCTGTAATTGTGCCTTGAGCAATACACTGTCATCACTCCTTGATCTGCCTCCCATCACCACTTCACCCCCCCCCCCACCAACTCCAAATCAAATTGTGGATTACCCTGCACATTATTTAGAAAAATTTGTTTTTTTGGGGACCCCCAATGCCATCACTGCTTGGATCTTACTGCTTGCATCTAATATAATCAACCTTTTTAGAATGGTTGATGCACTGTTGTGTTTAGGAACATGGTCTATTAACTTGAGTCTTTGTTTTCAAACCCAAAAAGTTGAGGCCTTAACAACATTAATCTGGTTTCCCTTAACAGCATTAAGTACTGCTTTTGGCCTAGCAGCATTAACATTTTTATCCTTAACAGTATTAACCATCTGATTAAAATTACTGTTTTTTAATGTTGTATTCTTGTTAATGGGCCTTCTAATAGTTGAATGTGCTTTATTAAAAACATTTTTCATTGGTCTTGCACTATTCACTGTTGTTCTGGGTTGAGCAGTATTAACTGGTTTAGCAGTAGTAAGTGATACTAGGCCAGACCTTATTAATACTGCTTTTGAAACCATGTTCCTTTTAGGACTAGGGTGAGTCATTCTAGAAAAATTCTGGTAATTCACCCTTTGAGTATAGTTCCATATTGGTTTTACCATCTTTTTATTATTATATGTCTTGATGGTCTAGTACTAATCATTAACTGCAGGTGAAATCAAAAACTTCCACACACATAACAAGCTTTGTTAAACATCTCAAAATTACTTCCTAGTCTCTGAGACATCATATTATTCCAGTTTCTTTGGTTTCCTCTAGGACTATGTGTGTTCAGCCTATTTTGGTTACCTTGTTTAACATTTGTTTTCCTAGGAGATTTTACTTGCTCTTTAGATTTAACAAACTCTATTTTAGCAAAACTAGGTTTAACTATTTTCTTTTGAATCCTAGCCTGAGGCAATTTCTTCTTCATATAATGAATCCTTCCTTTAATAAATTGGAGCACCATTATTCTTCCTAACTGCCTTAGGCTTGTCTGCATTAGCCTTAGCTTCACTAGTCTCAACTACATGTTTCTTAACTATAGGCTCACTAACTATAGGCTCATTCACAAACTCTTCTAGACCAAAAAATGACAAATCAGGTTTTGGAGGCATAAAGTTTCTTGTATAAGGAGGTGGAACAACATTATACCCTAAACATGTTTTGCACGTATCAACTATCTGACAGTCTATTAGTTTGCTTAAACTTTTGGATGAATTCTTAAATTTTTCTACTGTTAGTTAAATTTCATCTTTTTGTTTTTGAGCCAGTTCTAACTTCCTCCTAAGCTATGTAATGGCTACTTCTCTTAAATGAATCTCACATTTTAAGACCTTGATATCTTCCTCATAAACAGACTCATTTTTCTTATAAACTAGAAGTCTTGCTTACAGACTCTAAACCTGTTTTATAAGTAATAGCATTTAACTTAGATGGTCATTAAATTAAGGGGGATTTTAACAGTTGGTCATTTGTTTTTATGGAATTTTTAACATTTTCTAAACAAGATGATGAATAGTTTCAATCAGTAGATATCTTAGAGTTAGAACTTGTAGAAGTGTAAGCCATGAGTGCAAAGTTAGTTGGACCTTCTTCTGCTTGATCACTCCAATCATAACCAGCACCATCACAAGATGTCAAAGCATTAGAACTAGTTGTCTCTACTAGCACAACCCTTCTTGTGTTCTCCCTATTCCTATTTTCTTGGTTCCTAGGAGCCCTGCACTCCCTTGAAAAGTGTCCCCTTTTGTGGTAGTTGTAACACTCTACCTTGGACTTATCAAACCTAATGGTCTTATTACCATTAACAATAAGCTTTCTTCTAGTGTTCTTTAAGAATATCCTTGCCCTCATTGTTAGCATAGCCATCTGCCACCTCAAGTCTATCTCTTCTAAATCATCAGGATTAATTTGTTGCAAGTCCTCATTGTCAAGTTGTGGACTGTTTGGTTGACTTGCAAAGAAAGCACAGATAATAGCATCACTCAAGTTATCAATTATTGTTGAGTTAACAGCAGTAGCTTGAGTGCTAGCAGTTGTAGCACCATGAGTAGATTAACTGCTCCATTTGTACTGCTGGTGCTATTTGAGGACACAAAGGCTATGTTTTGTGTGTTTGAGCTTGAGCTTGATTTCCCTTTGACCTCTGGTTCATAGATCTTCAAGTTATTATAAAGATCATCCAAGCTTAATGTATCTATCTCAGGCTAGTTCCTCCACATAATGGTATGTGTGTTCCATTCTGGTGACAGACTTCTTAAGAACTTCTGATTATAATCTTCTTTGTGAGCATACTATTTCACCATGGAATCTCTACTGACTGATAAGCTTTTGAAGCCTATCAAGGTTTGGATATAACACCTTTGAGCTGAAGATGCAGTCAAAATTTTAATACTTGCTGCTTTAGAAGATTCCTTGAGTCTAATTTAGTCAGCAGCAATTCCCTCCTAAACCTCTTCTCATAACAGCTTTGCAAACAATGACTTTGGCTCTTTGATGGAGTTAAACCTTCAAATATGATGTTCATTATGGGAAATGACACATCAATTAAACAGTGCTTCTTGCCTCTCAACCCTAAACCATAATTTTGTGCCTTCTGCCTTTTCTTTAGCAGTTGCAGGAGTAATTATAGTCTCAACACCTTCAACAACTTTTGTTATTGGAGGTGCATTACCATTCTCTATGACTTCCCATAGAGAATAATCAATCATCTGGATGTAATGTTCCATCCTCATCCTCCAAAGCTCATACTCATCTAGTTTGAGCATAGGTACTTTTGATGCAGCCATCATATGTACTGAGTCTTGATCCATGTCTTCTTAGCAAAGTTTCTCAAAGCAACAAGCTTTGATACCACTTGTTAGTCCCACTTGAATAGATCTTAAATTCCTTAGCTTGTGTAAGGTTTAGTTATGCTAGATAAATCTAACACAACTTAGTTAAGAAACTTTGTTTGATAATACTAAAGATTATGTGGAATCTAATCTTTAGGAATCTAATCTTTGATCAATATGAAGAATATGCAATAGAACATTAATTCTAATAAACACACAGATTAACAAACAAAGCTTCAATATATTAATACGAATACTTTAACTAGTATTAGAGTTACAAAACCTTGAAGCTATAACGATATCAAAACAAAAGATTTCTATATATCAAACTCTATGCCCTAGGACCTCCTTTTATACACCAAGGAGTCCTAGTCGATTTACAATATATTCCTAAAACTTAAAATATTCTCTATGATCTATTCTATAAATAATTAATACTTATCACGTAAGTAATCGTGATCTCCGATCAGTCTTTATCCTTTCTTCTGTCTTTATCCATTCTCTTTTGACAGTAGAAACTCTTTCAGCAGTCTTAATTTTTGAGCAGTTGTAACTTTTGTACTAGCAACATTAACTTAGCACCAGCTTTAGTAACTTATACATCAACAGCATTAACTGTGTACAAGCAGTAGTAACTACTTAGAATATTTTCTTCAATCTTCACCAGCAGTACTAACTTTACTCTAGCAGTACTAACATATACTAGCAGTAGTAACTAGCAGTACTAATATACACTAGCAGTACTAAGTTACACTGGCAGTAGTAACTATGAACTAGCAGTACTAACTACTTAGCATATTTTTCATTAAGATTACTGAACACCACTAACTTTTACTTAGCAGCAGTAACACAAACCTTAGCAGCAGTAACTTTAAGATCATCAAGAAGTCTTTTAATCCCAACAGTGTTCCTATAGTTTGTAAAATAAACGAGGATGAATACTCGCACCTTGCTGTGGGGCATTTTGTCTTAAGTGTTTTTAATTTGGGAGTTTTGTAAATATTAGTTCTAGCAATAGTCGGACATATTCCTTCTCATTTCTTGAGCTTTCATGTATGCAGCTCCTTATTCCTGTACATGATACTAATTATGTGTAGCTGTTGTATGCTAAGGACATGCATGTTTCAAAATTTTGTCATTGTTGTTAGACCGTTGAACAACATCTGTGCATATTCCAAAAAATTGTTCAAACTTGTAATTTATGTAAGACCTCAATCAAATGTTTCTACGGCATCATTTTTTAAATTACCCAAAAAAGCTATATACAAATTAAGTTATAATAAAAACGTACAATCGAATCAGCTATGTGTGTTGTCCAGACCTAATTAAAAGTGAGGGATGGAACAATACATTTATTCCATCTAATTCATTCTTCAATGTGGATTCTTTTATTCCATAATAAAATTTGAAGATCTTATTGCAAGTAAGTTGGTACCTGCTTGCTCATGGCATCAACTCTCGTACACGCAACTTTGCTTCACCCAACTCCGCTCCGTATAATGAGTCTTTACCACTATCTGCTGGCCAAAATCAGCTTCAAGTAATTTCTGTGAACCCTGAAAATAAAAAAGGAAAAAGAAACAATTGTGACAATTTACCCAAGATAAGATAACGGTGGTAAAAGACAACATGGTATACACCAATACAATGTGATAGGAAAAATAAAAAATGATATTCACCTTAGGTTTCAACACTGATAGATCCCACACGCGCAGTCGATATACCATACTCTATTTCTCCCATCTTAGAAATGATGGTTGTAACATCGTTAGTTAGAATTTTCTTGAAAATGGCTTTAAGAATCTGATGCGGTTGTCGTTAGACTTCAACAAGAAGTTTTACAACTCTCTAGGCAGTGCACCTAATCGTTGTAGTGTAGTATAAGCAATACTTGGGGGTTGTTATCGTTCTCTACGGGAATATCTTGGGAAGGCTCGATCATGGTCTAACAAAGGTCTACAGGGTTGAGAGAAGATTCTTTTTGTATTTTTAAATTTTTATGAAAGCTAGTAAATATCATGGTTTAAAAGGTTGGTTTGTTTTATCTATTTAAACTAAATATAATCTAATCTACTGGTGATAACTTTATGATAAAAAGATGTATTTACTTAATCATGTACTACTCCTTAGATTGCTTCTCCTAATCATGTTGCTTTGTCACACTTGTGATGATCTGTGTAAGTATTTCCTAAGTCATGAACGAATTACACGAACCCGCCGTCTATCTAAGCCTAGTAGAACCGTAAAAATAAAAACTTTAAACTTTTTAACACAAAAATTTTCGAATCAAGATTTTGGACCCAAAAGTACTTTTTCCAACCAAAACATATAAAAATGAAGATTTCTATATTTTTCCAAGGTTTTGCTTGTACAACAAGGTAATACAAAGATAAAATAAGAAGAAAGTAGCAAACTTTATGGTTTTTAAATCCACAAAAAGGTGAAGACCCTTTGTTAAGTTCGAACCAAAAGACGAACAAAAAAAGAAGAAGTAAACAACATACACAATAACAAGATATCACCCCATGGCTCTGATACCAATTGTAGAATATAAGTAATCTTTAAACAAACATATAAGTGTGAAGAAATCTAGAAGAGAGAAAGAGAGTGGAGGTTGCTTCCTAGTGAGAAGAAAAGTAAAAGAGAATGATTATAAGATTAGTAATGTGAAAAGTGAAACTTACCAACACCCTTTTCCATTGCATGGAAAGGTTTATAAACTTGCAGTATAGGTCGGCCATATGGGCTTTGTCCATGGGCTTTCCATGGGATTTTCTTAAACTAGCCTATCTAGTTTCCAAATATTACTTAATGAGCTATCTAACGATATTTATGGAAGTGACCGATACTTTCGTATTTCTAACAATAACCTTGATCTTGCCCGACTGCATCTTCACGGTAAAACCTTCTTTTTCAAGAGTACCCAGCGATATCAAGTTTCGCCTTAATTCCGGAACATACCTGACGTTGTTCAACACAAAACTTGACCCATCCCTCATCTGTACTTGAACCTTACTTGTCCCCCGTATACGGCATTCACTGCCATCACCAAGCAGTATATTATCATATCACCGAGTCATACTATCAAAATCAACAAGTAATCTCCTTGTATGTTATATGGTATGAGCCCACCTAAATCCAAATCTAATCAAATATTTCTTCAACACTCATAACCATCATACCATCAGCCCTGTCATACCCATCAGCTCCAGAATCGGATACCTAATTTCATTCCTGACAAAACCTTGAGATTTCTTATGATTATACCTGGGATAATCCCTCTTTAAATGCTCCTCAGACTGACGTATATAATACCTGAGTTTGCTGCTTCCTCCCTATGACTTTGACCACACACTATATGTACCCTGCACTATATCTATTTGACCAGATCTCCCCCTCACATAAAACCCTTTACCACCATCACCCTTTGCTTCTGTCATCTTCTGAAAACCTTGAGATTTCTTATGATTATACCTGGGACAATCCCTCTTTAAATGCTCCTCAGACTGACATATATAACACCTGAGTTTGCTGCTTCTTCCCTATGACTTTGACCACACACTATATGTACCCTGCACTATATCTATTTGACCAGATCTCCCCCTCACATACAACCCTTTACCACCATCACCCTTTGCTTCTGTCATCTTCTGAAGTTCCCTAGAATTAAGTGTCACAAGCATGTCTTCTAGCTTCAAAGTATCCCAACCATATAGCAAAGTCTCTACAAAATTATTGTAATACGATGGTAAAGATGTAAAAATAATAATGCCTGATCCTCATCCTTGATATAGCTGAAATTTATAGCCGCTAAGCTCACCTACAGCTTGTGAAACCTCATCAATAGTTCAAATCTTACCTTAATGCATGTGAAAAGTATATAACTTCTTCTTCAACTATAAACGATTTGCTAAAGACTTTGTCATGTATAAAGTCTCAAACTTTTTCAAAATCCTCGCTTTAGTCGTCTCCTTGGTGATCTCCTGTAGGACCCGATCACCAAAACACAAGATCAATGCGCTGTAAGCCTTTTTCTGAAGGAAATTATTGTATGTCGCTATTGTGGCTGCATGTAATTCCTTTAATGATGAAGCTAATCCTTGTTGTTCTAGCAAAGCCTTCATCCTTACCTGCCATAGCGCGAAGTCATTCTTCCCATCGAATTTCTCGGTGTCAAACTTGGTCTCCGTCATCTTTGTCCAAACCCTTTGTTTATTCTGATAACCTTGTGATATAAACCTCACAACACCAAACTAAACAAAGTACCCGTGTGTAAAAAACCCTTGCTTTAAATTAATAAAAACTCTAAAATAATACCTTTTAGATATGATTAAAGCAAGTAAACAAATAAGTAAATAAACCCTTCTTTAATTACTTAACTTACTCACGTACACATGCATGTATAGCTAAAAGTTTACATGCATGTAACAAGAAAAAAACCAAGAACCTGGTTCTTTGTTCTTTGATGATATCCCGTCGAGAACCCAAAACGACACCGGAGACCTTTGTCGATCTTTAATTACCGAAAAACCAACAAACTTTGAACTTTCTTTACCTAGTGTCGACAACATCGACAACTCAAAAATCCAAGAACCTTGAATGTTTCTACACCTTGTCGCAAAACCGCGATAATCTAAACCTTTCAAGAAAGACCCTTGATGCTCGATCGAACACCAAGACCTGCTGTACAAAACCAAAATAGCATAAACCCTTGTCGATAAAAACCTTGCAAGAAATCTATTACTATAAACCCAAGTAACCCTTGCAACCGACCACGACAATTCTTTGACTTTTCTTCACACGAAAACCAAACACCCCTTGATTTACTTTATCCAAAACTAAACAGCCCCTTTGAAACCTCTTTTGTCACAAAAACTTGGACAAAATCAAACACTCCAAATCACTTTTCAGCCAAGAACCTTTGTTGTGCAAGAAATAAGAAAAAAAGGGAAAAACAACGACACCTTTTTTTAAGCCCACTAACAAAAATCCCAAACAAACCCTTGTGTCACAACCTGTTTTAAAACCTGATTAATAGGAAAAAAAAATTTATCGATGTGAGAGAACCTATAGAATAATTAAGTAATCAATAACACGCAAATAACAATGAAGAATACTAGAGAGAGAAAGAGGTTGGAAGGATGCTTCTAGTGAGAGAAAGTAAAGAGAAAATGGAATGTTAGATTATGTGATAAAAACAACCAACCAACACCCACTCCATGTGTAGAGAGTGTATTTATACAAAAGATAGGGGTCGGTCTAATAGGCTAAGTTCATGGGCTTTCCATGCGCTTTTCCTAAGCTGGCCTATCTAGTTTTCAAATATTACTTTACGAGCTATCTAAAGGTATAATGGAAGTGACCGACACTTCTCATGTTCCTAACAATCTCCCCCTAAGGGAGGTCACTCCATTTTACAAAAACTTAAACCTAGCATACTATGCTTTGTCTTCAGTCTTGTGCTCGCAGACTTGTTTTCTTTACTTCATCTTGTGAACATGATGTAGTGATCTTTGACTTTAGGCTAGAGATTGTTATGATAGGCTTGACTTGAATGTGAACTTGAACTTCTTTGAGATCATCAACCAAACATATTCTCTTATCATCATCTTGTGATCTTGTCGCCGTCTTGTGCACTTGTGACATTTGGACCGACATGCTCAACTATTCTTGAAAGCTTGAATAAGACATATTTCTTGAAGATCTTGAACTATAACACTTCGTCACTTGATAAAATACATATCGATATCAGAGGGACAGTACAACAGTGTTTTAGATTCATTACTTTACACTTTGTCACTTCAAGAAAGACGTACGGTATCATAGTAGCGGAAGTCTTGAAACATGTACTTGAGCTTTCCTGATGTCTTTACATATGTCGGTCGAGTATGAGCATGTGGTATTGGCTTTGACTTGTCATCGGGAAACTGCTACCACCGTCCGAGGATAGACAACTCACATCACATACACTCACACTGTGTATAAGGAGGGTGGGATGCTAAACACATAATATGAGAGTGGGGTAAAATCTTTATCACTTCGTCAAATACGGTTGTAACAACCACGGTTCCCCGTTACTTAGTATAAATACTGCTTGTGATCAGGTAGAATTCCGAAGAATCTCCTTTAGTTTATAAGGTTTCGCAGCTGCACTAGCCGTTCTCATTATCAGAGCGTCTCAAAGCAGACAACAAGGTAAGAGTGAACCGGTAAGTTTACTATCTTCCCAATTAAGCCCGTCAATTCTGTTCAAACTTCCTATGCCAGATACCCCTGTCAGCTTCTATGGATAGTAAGATTGAAAATTTGATTTAAGAGAATTAGTCCGGTGTCAAGATGCAAACGGTTTTTTATAAAACACCAACAAATTTACCTTTTTTAAATTTAATATCGTCATTCATGAAGCTGGACCCGAATCGATATCCAGTAACACAATGTTAGTCCGTGTAGGATCCATTAAGTCACCTACCCAAAGCTTGTTTGATTGTTGCTCAAGCAGGATTTCCATCTTCACAACTGCGATAAATTTAAGAGTCCCATCGATGTTTTGGCAAAATCACAAGGATGTTTCATAGGAAACTCTATACATTAGGACTTGTTTTCACAATTTTGTAAGCAACAATTACAATTGGGACAATGTCCTAATTAGATTTATGGGGATGCTTCTCTTAGCCCGAAAAAGGACGCAGATAGTGTACTTTGTTTTAAGTGATCGGCAGCTGTGAGCAGACTGCCACCTTTTCAATACCAACTAGCTCGGAGTGAGAAAGCTGATAGAAATGCGTGTAATCTCCATGAGAAATGCAACAGAAATCTTTTGAGAGATTTTGGGTGGCTAGAGAGGGTTGTGCATTGCATCACTGGGTCCATGATTCATCTCAATGTCCATCAATCATCTTTGTGATTCTTAACAGCAGATGTATTGACCCAGTTTCTGCCTAATTGTAAGGAGGACTTCTTTCTTTTCACCCTTTATCTTAACTTTTCATTTTAATTCTTCAACTCCTTTAGTACTTACTAAGACTTCATAACTAGTACCTTGTTGGGTTTGTTCCAGTACTAGCTCTATATCAGTTGGCACTTTTCCCTTAATCTCACTTTACTCCTTTTTTTCATACCTAAGGACTTCTACACTATCTAGTGGAATATCCCTAGGTAGATCCCTCTGGTTCTGGCTGGATCATGGGAATGAATACCTAAACTTAACCACCTTATAACTCCAATACAGTAATTTAAATGATCGGTCTTTGGTACTTTCACATTTCAGCCAACACATAACCATTTGCTTCCCCTTCATATGTACATCGATTAATCGAAAGAGTTTAGCACATATATGGGTTAGCGAGCACTAGAGATCATAAAATTCACATCTTTAGCCATATATTTTAATCATATTTTCTCCCCTTATCAAAAATGTCAAATCTCTTGATATTTTGGATTTCAATTGATTCAAATATTCATAGATTCAGGGAAAAAATGTCCAATTATTAACAAGCCGATTATTGGAACATTTTAATGCTTCCCCTCAAATTATGAGGGAATAATATGGTGTTTTAGTACGTTAGTTTAAATTTTTTTGAATTTACTAAGAAATTCTTAAAAATTCATACTCAAACACTATATATGCCTAATTATAGTCTACACTATTATTTACATATTCACAAGAATTATTATATACAAGAGATGGACCTGAAATAAGATAGGACACAATATGACAAAATCACATTGTCTGTTCCAGCAGCCTGAGGTCATTCCCGTATTCTCTTCCACCAACAAACTTCTCTAAATTCTGCATCAACCTCCTCTCATAAAGTTGCTTGTCGATATCCTAAACCGTAACCCGGGCCCTTCCTTTGTCTAAACCACTCCATTTCCTCTTTGGCAGATATTCCATCCTTATTCCCTTAACAATATCATTAAGAGCAGTCTGAACATCATTGAGCGTGCCATCACTGATATTATGGAGTTCATCAGCGAGCATCAATCTGTTTCTGTTATTCTAGTCCTTGTATATCAATCCTTTAGGGTCTGAATATGCAGTGTATGTTGTCTTGTTCCTGAGATTTAACCTGAATGTGTCTGGCTTGGTAAGGTTGAGCTTCTTTTGGTAACTTTCAACACCTAAATGAAGATCTTCCACCCGCCTTTGAATGACAATCCGTCTGGTGAACATACACAGTGCCACATTCAAGGCATACCGTTCATTGATTGTGAGATTGGTCAGCTTCTATTGAACAAGTAGAAGTAACATGTCTTCTATGTCTTGTAGGCGAAGTCGTGGGAAATCACCTTCTCTAGACTTGTACAGCTTCTGATCCTCTTGACGAACTTCTGTAACACCCCCAAAATGGGTCACAGCGGAATAGGGATCCGGGGCGTGTTACTTCAAGATCAACAGCACAAGATAT
>BQNB010086150.1:0-28277 GCA_026074375.1 Tanacetum coccineum | reverse complement strand
ACATAGTTCTAACATATTAATATAGTTTTTTCAAATATTATGTTGCAAATGGAGGAGTTTTGTTGGCAATCATACGTTTAGTTTCACGTTAAGGAAGTGTAAATGATATTGCCAAAAATTTGGAACACCCTAGAAATTACTAGTTCATAATTACTAGCAACACCGTAAAGTTAATTTTTATTATTACCATTTTTTTATCTTGGGCAATTTTGGTAATGTTTGAAGTGAATTTGGTGTGTAAAACATCTCCGTTCAACAATCTAATCATCAGAGATCTTAGTCAAGATTGTAATATATAAATCAAATCATCAACAATTCGATTTTGAAATCATGGATTTAGAGGTTCGTCAATGCATTGATAAGGTGTTTCGCATCTGATTCTCATATAGTTGGTGTCACAAATCTGCTTGCCTTCTAATGTACGTGCACGAAATCTTGTGGTGGATGTCTCATTCACACATATATACCAATACGGACTGCATATCTGCATGATGTCAATTGTCAAGTAGACACACATTCTGTTCTCATACGCTGCTCGGAGATCAAGAGTTTATTGTGTTTTATCGCGCCTCTATTTTCTCCCTATTCTTTATATGAATCCGCAGATTGAGTTAATTTTTCTAATCAATCTGAACCATTAACAAAGAGTAGTCTTGCATGGGTTTTAATTAGTACATTCAACACATATATGTCTAGAAACCATTATGCAAATCTATTAATTTTAGGCCAAAACAAAGCTGACGGGCCACTAAAATTTGTTGCAGCAAGACAAGGATGGTGTACTACACATGAGTTGGACGTTATAATAGGCGCATTTCCAAACTCGAGTGACAAACTATTTATAACGGAAGTTTCCCAGATGAAATGTTCTGTATCTTATATCCACTAGTCAATAGATGCATCACAAAGTACTCAGGAATTTTAGACTAAAGAGCTTTATGACAATTGATGACGTATAATATGTATAACAGGCCTCCGGGCCTGGACTACATAAGTTGTACATGGGCCTGAGCCCAACAAAACAATCGCAAAACACATTGGACCAAAACTAAGCCCAGACCAACTGGCTACGGTCCGGAAACAATAAGACGGACGGAAGGCTTCCAAAGGACGCTTCCGTAAGCCAGCGGAAGTCCGCTAGGCAAGCCCAAGTCCGCGACACACGATTATAAGAGGATCCTTGCCCGACGAGGGTCCCACTTCGGCCCACTAACATAAATAAGCGAAATATTAAGAAAACCTAATATTTTACCTATAAAAAGGGGTACTCTGGCACCCCCACAAGGTATGATTTTCTGACTACATTACACACACGCATGCTCTGACATTCTCTTACAAATATGTTTACTTACTCTTACGCCGGAGTCCAATCGTAGGGTCCGTTCCCACGGTAAGACTAACGGTTTACCTTTCATTGTGTAGGGAATCATCTCATTACTTGATTAAGTACAAGATCTTATCCTTAGGTCTGGTCTAATAACTCCTCAGATTCATCACTCAACCCATTACGTATTTTGTACTAACATTATACAAGTATTTTATATTCTCCACGAACTTTGAAAAAAGCACCACTTTCTAGTTTCTACTAACATAAAGTGGTTTGTCACATCTAACTTAAGCCATATACACATCCCTAGTATAATAAATTGTTTATTTCGAAAACATTTTTACACACAAAACTTACTTGAAGTAAAATAAAAATATTACTCTTGTTTTTGCACATACCTGGCAACTCTTAATAAAAAGTAACAACTTTGCTAGAGACATACTTTTTTCAGTTAAAAGGGTTTTCGACTCGAAATTACGGAGGAAACCTCACGTCATTCTGAGTCAGGAACACCCATCAAAAGAAGGGGCCTCAAGGAAAGGCTCGGACCAAGACATGTCCGCAGCAGATCCGGAAGTCTGGAGCCAAGGCGTGACCTCCCCGAATCTCCTAAGAAAAAGGGTCCGGAAAGAAAAGCAGTGTTTAAAAGGTTGGAAAAAAGGTGTGTTCCACATGCTCGGAGACAAGGGGAAGAGTGTATCCGTACACTCAGACGACTCAAGGCGTCGGTTACACCACAGTAGCCGCAGAGACACTGAAAGTTGCCACCAAAACTCTCGTTCGAGAGCAACGGAGTCCGCTTCCGAGAGGCGTTATACCAAGAGAGCATCCTCAAGAAGAACGGAGGAGTTGTCAGAAAGTGAAGGCAGCGCGGGAGGTCATTGGAAGTCAAAATTAAAAAGGCAAAAGTCGAGCATTGAGGACGATCTATCCCAACCATGGGTATGTGAAGAAACAGATCCTTTCACTCCTCGGATCCGCTACTTTGACTTCCCAAAGACCCGAATGCCTAGTCACATCAAGACATATGACGGAAGCGAAGACCCAGAAGATCACTTAAAGATTTTCCAGTCCGCTGCCAAGACGGAACGATGGGCAATGCCAACATGGTGTCACATGTTCAATTCCACACTTACTGGAAATGCCAGAGTATGGTTTGATGATCTTCCCAAAGAAACAATTGACAGCTATGATGACTTAAAGAAAGCATTTTTAGAAAACTACCTCCAGCAGAAGAAATGCATTAAAGACCCGGTCAAAATCCACAACATCAGGCAGAGAGACGGGGAATCTACGGAAGAATTCATGCGGAGGTATAAACTTGAATGCAGGGACGTGAAGGGAGCTCCGGAATGCATGAAAATCTCTGGATTCATGCACGGGATTACCAACCCCGAGCTAATCAAGCGACTACATGACAAAATTCTAAAATTAGTAGACGAAATGATGAGGGTAACTACAACATTCCTCTGGGGGAGGTAGCAGCCTCTAACCGTGAACGGAAGAAGCCATTCTCGTCATGGAAACAGCAAGAAGCCAACCAAAAGCAAAACTTCAAAAAAGGAGGCTACCGGAACCAACAAAGGTCCGAAAGGAAGCATGATCGGTTCTCCCTACTCATAAAAACCCCCAAATAAATTTTTGCTTTAGACAAAGGAAAATTCAAAGCTCCGCCACCAATGACAACCCCGGTTGAGAAACGGAACCATGCAAAATTTTGAGAGTTTCATGGTGAAGTTGGACATAACACGAACGAATGTATGCACCTGAAGAAGCAGATTGAGGAAATGCTAAAAGCAAGGAACCTGTCACATTTGATCAAGGAAATTAAACAAAACAACGGGAAGAAACAGCCTAAGGTGACAAAGAAAGGAGAAACTTCCGGGAAGGATAAAGCGTTAGCTATCCTAATGGTTCACCCCTGGGAAAGGGTGGATAGACAAAGTATTATACAGAGTTTCTCTCCTAATCCGAAATTCTTTTTTCCACCCCTGGGGGAAGATGAAGGAACGGAAGGTCGAATAATCATAGAAGCGAAAATAAGAGGCCACTGTGTACACCGTATGTAAGTAGACGACGGATCAGCCTCTAAAATTTTATATGAACATTGCTTTAGCCGACTCCGTCTCAAAATTAGAAAACAATTGATACCAGCCACTACCCCTTTGATTGGATTCAGTGGTGAAATAATATGGCCAATAGGGAAAATACAATTGTTGGTTAAGATTGGAGATGAAGAACACTCTGCCTCGGCCTGGATGACTTTCATGGTTGTAATATCATCATCTCCGTACAATGGAATTATTGGAAGACCAGGAGTCAGAAAATTGCAAGCAGTTTCGTTGACAGCTCACGGAATGCTAAAGATCCTAGTGGAAGGAGGAGTGATAACCCTAAAGAGTAGCAAGCTGGTTCCGCTGGAATGCGCAGTGGTCTCCGGACCTGAAGGAACCCCGTCAACTACAAATCCAATAATAGAAGAAAGAGTCAAAGTGGCAATAAACCCGGAATATCCAAAACAAACAGTAATGATTGGCTCTACCCTCACCGAGGAAGGCCGCAACAAATTGTACGGACTACTCTAGCGTAACTTAGACATTTTTGCTTGGAAGCCTGCGGATATGACCGGTGTCCCAAGACACATCGCGGAGCACCGGTTAAACGTACGGGAAGGATGTTCTCCGGTAAGACAAAAGAAAAGAGGGCAAGCGGCCGACAGAAACCAAGCAATACAAGAGGAAGTCAGGAAGCTCGTAGAGGCAGGAATAATGAAGGAAGTACATTACCACGACTGGCTGTCTAACCCGATAATGGTAAAAAAGCATGATGATAGTTGGAGAATGTGCGTGGATTTCAAAGATCTAAACAAAGCGTGTCCAAAAGACGGTTATTTGCTACCGGAAATAGACTGGAAGATGGAATCCTTGTACAGATTCCCTTTCAAATGTTTTTTAGACGCATATAAAGGCTATCATCAAATACAAATGGCAAAGGAGGATGAAGAGAAAACCGCATTCATCACAAGCCAAGGAATATTCTGCTATACGAAAATGCCTTTCGGCCTAAGGAATGTTGGGGCAACCTATCAACGTCTAGTGGATAAAGCGTTCCATAAATAGATTGGCAGAAATCTGGAAGTGTACGTGGATGACCTCGTCATCAAAAGCCACATGGAAGACGAGATAGTCAGAGACATAGAAGAAACATTTAAAACTCTAAGGGAAATTAACATGAAGCTAAACCCTAAAAAGTGTACCTTTGGGGTAGAGGAAGGAATGTTCCTAGGGTACAAAGTCAACATTAAGGGGCTTAAAGTATTCCCAGATAAGGTGGACGCTGTGCTAAGTCTCCCCTCCCCAAAATGTTTAAAGGACGTACAAAAGTTAAACGAAAAACTCACAAGCCTGAATAGGTTCTTGGCCAAATCAGCAGAGAAATCATTACCGTTCTTTAAAACTTTGAAAAATGCATGAAGAAAAGTGACTTCCATTGGACCAGGAAGCGGAAGAGGCGTTTAAGCAAATGAAACAGCTAATAGCTAAGCTCCCTATGTTAACGGCGCCAATGGAAAAGGAAGAGCTTATTGTTTACTTGGTCGCAGCAAAAGAGACAGTCATCGCAGTCCTAATGACGGAAAGGGAAGCTAAACAGATGCCTATTTACTTTGTTAGCAGGGCATTAAAAGGCCTAGAACTAAACTACGCGTCAATGGAAAAATTGGTGTTGGCCCTAGTACATGCTAGTAAGCGCCTAAAAAGGTACTTTCAGGCACATCCAATAATAGTAATCACGATCACGGACCATCCTATACGCAGATACGTTCAAGACCGAAAGTGGCAGGAAGGCTACAAAATGGAGTATTGAATTAGGAGAATATGCAATACATTACAGGCCTAGAGTATCAGTCAAAGGACAGATATTAGCAGACTTCATAGTCGAAAGACCAGAAGAGGACTCTCCGGATACTCCGATGGAAGAGGAAGAGGAGCTCCCTGAACCATGGATCTTGTTTACGGACGGATCCTCCTGCACGGATGGATCCGGAGCAGGACTAATACTCACAAACCCAGAAGGGATGGAATTCACTTACGCCTTAAGGTTCAGGTTCGATGCAACAAACAACGAAGCAGAATATGAAGCTTTGATTGCTGGACTAAGGATAGCGGAACAAATGGGTGTGAAAAACCTTCAAGCAAATGTGGATTCACGTTTAGTGGCCAATCAAGTGAACGGAACGTATGTTGCAAAGGAGGCTGACATGATCCGTTACCTGGAAAAAGTAAAAGCACTTACAGGCAGCTTCAAGGCGTTCACAATTAAACAAATCCCTAGAAGCGAAAACAAAAAAGCTGATGCTCTAAGCAAAATAGCTTCCACAAGCTTTGCACACCTAAGTAAGCAAGTATTGGTTGAAGAATTAAAGGAAAAGTCCATCAGTGAAGTAGAAGTATTGGCGGTGGTAGAAGAAGAAGGAGACACCTGGATGACTCCTATCTTCAAATACCTTGCGGAGGAAACTCTACCAACGGATATGAAGAAAGCAAGGGCAATAAGACGCAAGTCATGGCGGTTTGCCGTTATTAATGGGATCCTCTACAAGAAATCTTTTCTCGGTCCATGGCTAAGGTTCGTAGGGCCACTTCAAGCCAACTATGTTCTAAGAGAGATACATGAGGGGTCTTGTAGCATGTATTCGGGCACACGATCCGTCGTGGCTAAAGCCTTGCGGACCGGTTATTATTGGCCTACTATGCACAAAGACGCAAGGACGTTGATAAGAGCATGTCAAGACTGTCAAGTCCATAAACCCGGCCCAAGGAATCCGCAGCAAAAGCTAACCCCAATTACATCTCCATGGCCATTTTACAAATGAGAAATTGACATAGCCGGACCTTTTCCGGAAGGCCCAGGGAAAGTCAAATTCTTAATAGTAGCCATGGACTACTTCACAAAATGGATCAAAGCAAAACCAGTCATGGCCATTACTAGTAATCAGATCAAAAAATTCGTATGGGACAACATTCTCTGCATGTTCGGACTTCCTGGAGAGATTATCTCAGATAATGGAAAACAGTTCCGAGATGATCCATTTAAGGACTGGTGTGAAAAACTATGTATCAGTCAGCATTTTTCCATTGTAAAACATCCGCAGACTGATGGACTTGTAGAAAGAGCAAATCGCGGCTTAGGTGAAGGAATAAAATCAAGGTTGGAAACAAGAAGTAAGAACTGGATGGAAGAACTCCCTCATGTTTTATGGGCACACCGCATAATGATAAAATCTAGCAATGGAGACACCCCGTTCTCATTAACGTACAGAACGGAGGTAGTCATTCCAGCAGAGATAGGCATGCCTACAATCAGAACAGCGGAAGTAGACCTGGTACAAAACAATGAAGCTTTAGAAATCAACCTTGATCTCTTAGAGGAAGGAAGGAAGGAAGCATCAATACGCGAAGCTAGGAGTAAAGCAAAAATGGAAAAATACTATAACGCAAAAGTTTGAAATACAAGTTTCAAACCAGGAGACCTTGTATACCGCAACAACGATGCAAGCCGAGCGGAGGACACAAGGAAGCTAGGCCCCAAATGGGAAGGACCGTACGAGGTAACAGAAGTGCTTGGAAAGGGAGCATATAAGTTAAGAGACCGCGACGGAAAGGAACTTCCACGGACTTGGAATATCAGTAACCTCAAGAAATGTTATGTTCACGCAATGTAAGCAAACTCGCCCATGTGGACTCCGCAGTGGGGATAATGCATTCCAAATTATGTTACTTTATGCATTGTAATGTCTTTTAAAAATTTCAATAAAAAGTAAAGCCTAGCAACCTTTACAAATTTTGCTTTAAACGTTTTTTCTATTCGTTACTTTGCAAAGTTATTCTGTATGTGATTAAGACGCGCACGCAATAGGGCATGACCCAATCAACGTTATTCCGCATAACAAAAGGATGAGTAACCTTAAAATTAACTCAATTATACATAAGAGGTATTGCAAACCCAGTATATGGAGAATAACCCACAAATATTCAAACAAAGACTATCAGAATAAATATATCATAGCATTAAAAAGATAGCAACGTCAAGGTTAAACACTGAGACATTAAAAATCATGCAAGTGTAAGTCGCCGCATACAAAGAGGTCAACAAGCAACCGCGGCACTCAAAACGGATAAAAACACTTAGAAAAATTGTTCATACATAAGAGGCTACAACAAAAAGGTCACATACGACCAAGCCTAGGCATTATAGCAAGCTACTAAGAGATGTCTAGCTCTGCATCATCAACGTTGGGGAAAGGGTTAACATCCACACCTACACCTGTCTGTCCATCCGCACCGGTACTCTCTTGATTATCCGCATGCACAACCACATAGTCATCGGTAGAAATTGGAGGAATGGAGCTCGTAGACGCGTAAGTAGTAGACAAGGAAGTGTAGTATCGGGAGCAGTACCTGAAGTACCTTCCGTACCCTCCAAAGCAACAATGGATAAAGGCTCAAATAACGAAACAAAAACATCACGAAGAGCTGATCTGTTGTTAACAATATTTTCCTTGATCCTTTGGACTCGGCTATGGGAGACATCCAAGGAAAGTGACAAGGCTCTGGCACCAACGACAGTTTGATCCTGTGAATGATGGACAGGGACCATTAGCTGATCAACATGAGGCTGTGATGCGTCCAAACCTAATTTTTCAGCAAGAGTTTCATCTAAGCGAAGAATGTCCATTAAAGTTTCGAGACTTGCATCCTTGTTGGACTTCAGATCAGCAAGCAAGGAGAAGTTCACACTCTGAAGTTCTTGCAAAGCGGAAATGTAATCACTTTCCGCAGAGGGATTGAATGCAGCAACATCTGTAAGGACCCTGCCTTCCTAACCATGAATCTCTCTCTCTCTCTCTCGTACTCCATGACGAGTGCAACCCAGGTGCATTCTATCATCTCTTTGTCTTTATCTCTTCACTAATCAGCTTCTACTCGTGACAAACTCTTGCTAATTACTAAACATTTATAATCTTACTACTTCGTACCTTCTAACGTATTCTTCAATGTAACACAAAAAAAATCTACTTGAACACCTCGATATCTATTATCTAATACATTGCTTTACATCTGATCAAATATAACCAGTTTACATAACAGGAATAAATCCCTTCTCCTTTCATTCGTAAAGCTAGCGTCCCGCCTACCAGTACAGGGATCCTTCCAACTCTCTTCTCTCCGTCATCTAAACATTAAAATTATTACTTGGCCTCATTATAATCATCGCAATTCCTAACCCCCATTTCATAAATCTCCTTCACCTTTCATTCACTCATCGTTTACTACTTCGTATCTCTAACTCAATCTAACACTACTCGAGGACTCTTTCTCTTCGATAAACTCCGCTCCATACTCCAGTCATTATCTCCGCTCCTCTCTGCCTCACTATCTCATCTCCCCTGAGTCACATTAACACAATATCTTGTTCTCTTCAATTTTCTATTTCTCAATATCCGTGACTATTTCGGTGTCTTATTGCCTTCCTGTGTCCTCTTACGTTTCGAGCTTTCCTCAGGAAAATTACTATTTCATATCCTTGATCCTACTTCCTCTAATCATTCGTCTATTATACCCTCTAGAACTATATCCTTATTCACTACTCCTTTCGCTCTTTCATTACACCCATTCAATACTCTCCTAATCATCTTGCTATTAGACGTCTAACTTCGTCTATCCTGCCTAGATGATTTAAGAGAAGGGGGGTAGCAGAGATGTAGGGCGAATCGGTGGGGAGGGGCTACCGGGGGGTCGGACAGGGTCGGTGGGTAGGGAGGCCTGCGGAGGAGAGACGTATGCTCGTGGGGGCGCGGAAGTGTTGAGTAGGGTTGATGCGGAGTAGCTGTTTAGTTACACGAGGGGGTCGACAAGACGTGTGTTGTTAGAACTGCGTGTTATAGGGTATTCATCTTATGTATGACTATGAATTTGGTTCGTAAACATGCAGAAACAGTGAGGTGACGTAATGCGCGGATATTTCTAAGATGGGATGTGAGAGAAGAAAGCAAAATAGAGAGACGGAGACCGTGGTGGTCTGTGTTAGGGTTTGGTTTGGTACTTTCTCTCTCTAGAACAACTCACCTCTCTTTCTCTTTTTTTAGTTTCTTGATCCGTGATGATTCCGTGATATAAAGTTGTTAAACGGGATCCACAATGGCATCAGAGCTACGTTGATCGTGGGTTGATTCTTGTGGTTAAAAGCATCAAATTCGAGCTCATTTTGGTCCTAAATACCCCACGGCTCAAAATTCATTTTTGGGCTTGATTGGCTGGTTAATCGTGGTGTTTTTCGTGTGATATAAGCTAAGGATGATACATTGTTACTCCTACAAGTGATACTCAAGCCTCAAGCTTGAAATCTAGCAAAAAGGTTCGAATTTCATTAAGTGGTTCTTCGTGGAGAGTTGCTACTTTTTGGACGATCCACAAAGATATACATGTTATTGTGTGTTAAATCTTCTTAGAGACGCTTAATATTGCAAATCCTAGCTTTGGTTCGTGGCTTAAACGCTTATTTGAGTGATTTTGAAAAAAATTGAAGTTGTAATTCTTCGTGGCGGTTTGACAAAAAGGAGACAAGATCCACCTTTTTAGGAAAGTTGTCAGGCGGCGGTTTGACCTGGTCAACGGCGAGTTGAATTCATTTGAATATTTTATTGCCGGCGAGTTGACAAAACTCGCGGCGAGTTGCTTAATAGCGGCGGTTTGACAGGTTGCCACGGCGGGTTGATTATTATATTGGCAAAAATGAAACGTTATAATGCCCAAATTGAAAATGCACGGCGGTTTGAATAAAATATTGCCCACAGCGAGTTGCTCAAAAGGAAAGGCGGTTTGCATTATTTTAATACACGGCGGGTTGTCAATTTCAGCAGCGGTTTGCTATTATAATAATACCCGGCGAGTTACTCATATTAAAGCAGCGGTTTGATTAAACAGATAAGGCGGCGGTTTGCTCAACACCCTTGGCGGCGGTTTGGATAAAAAAAAAAAGTATCCAGACGACACCCTTTTTAGCGACATTTTTTTACGGAAAAAGTTGAGTAATATATAATTTTTTCTATAGTCTTTTTAACTTATTTTTACACCAAATTCAAATTTTGGTAATAGGGTAAAAAAAATTTCGGTCGACACCTTTTTAGCGACACTTTTTGGCGGGAAAAATTAAGTAAAATATAATTTTTTTCTATAGCCTTTTTAGCTTATTTTTACACCAAATTTAGATTTTGGTAATAAGGTAAATTTTTTTTTTCATAATCTAACTGCGCCGAATTTTAAACAAATCCTCAAACATTAAGCCCAAAACCAAAAACCATCAAACAAGGACTTAAACTGCCATTAATCAACAAGAAACAAACCTCAACAAACAACGATTATCATTTACGGTTACTATTGATTTTGTAAAATCCGTTTAAATCATTTATCGTTTTTTAATCATAGACGTTTAAAATCCGTAACGTGAAATTGCCATTCGTAACCACAACAACCTCAATCACATCACATCCACTTAAGATCCAACAAATCTTTTACACTTCATAATTCACGATAAAATGGAAAAGAAAGATACCTTATCTTCGTGTTCGGAATCAGAAGAACAACAAATGCAACTAATTCAAGACAAATCAAAAGAAAGCTGCATGGTATCTTTTCAACGACTTCATTCTCACCTCAAGCGTCTTTCAAACAACGACTTAAAAGGAAGTCGAACCGAGAATGGATTTCGGAACGCGCGTTTCGGCAACACTCTTTGTCAAGATTTGAGATTTTTACAGGCACAATGTTCCTAAACATGGATCAACTTCAAAAGCAACTTGATAACAACGAATTTCAAGAGATTGGATCCATGGCTTCTTTTAAAGTACTCGAGACACAGTTTCAAATGTTCATCAACTCACAGATCTATTTGAATGATGAATATATTGTAATGACACGCAACTACTTTCTACAATACACTCAACTTGATATTCCAGAATTCCGTGAGACGCTGGTCCAATTCATGGAATATGTCAAAAAGTCGATTGATGAAAGAGCACTGCATAAAATGGAGTATGACAGCAGGGTGAATGAAAGACAAACCCAGACAACAGTGGAAAAGGTTGATACGAGTAAAGAATTGGATGCTAGTTTTAGTGTATCATTGAAAGCATGGGAACATAGAATCACAAGAGCAGGATACAAGCAGCAGATCAGGGAATGATGCACATGTTGATGATGCAGATATCAGACCCATAGATAATGAAGAGCCAATGGCTGAGGTACAAACGACTGCTGATGATAATGTATCTGCTACAGGACAACAGCATACTGAGCAACCTGAATCCAATAATGAAGGAGAGGTTGACCAACTGCTGATAATGTTTAAGACACGTGTCCGCTTTGCCTGCTAATTAACTGATGACAAGACAATTAAACTCTCAAGTCAATTACTCGAATTTGAAAATATTTGTCTCAAAAAGACTGTTGCCCAATAATCAAAAGATTTTTCAAGAATGGAAGCACATTGTGTTAATCTTGAACTTAAATATCAAAATCAAGTTTTAAAAGAAGGGCAACAAGGTCAATTTTTGAATGTAAAAAGTAATGAAGCCAAGGTTAAAAATGACATAGATGCAATTGAAACAATAAACATCGAACTAGAACATAAGGTGGCTAAATTACTTAAGGAAAATGAGACTTTGAAAAGGCATTACAAAGAAATGTTTGATTCTATCAAGACAACGAGAGCTAAGAACATAGAACACACAACTTCTTTGATTGCTAATAATGAAAATTTCAAAGCTCAACTTCAGGAAAAAAGGGTTTTGCAATTACAGCATTAAAAACTGAGTTTAAGGAAATTAATTTGAAATAGTGTGATACAAAGTTTGCAAACCATCAATCTTGGGAAACCAGTTTTACAAACCACATAGAAACCAGTTCATTGTTTGACAACCGACTGCGTTTAAACTGAACGACCCAAATTTCAAAAGAACAGGTTGCCTCCAATTGATGTTGAGTAACGATTTGTCAAAACCATCAACTACACAATATCTGCTAAGAGAAGAAATTTGCAAAACTCTCATAACAGATTGCAGCTAGCTCCATCTAGTATAACTCAAAACGACATTGTTCATAATCACTACCTAGAGGATGCTAAGAAAAAAGGACACAAGAACAATCTAGGAACTCATAAATTTTCTGACTCCAAACATTTTGTTTGCTCGCATGTCAGAAATGTGTCTTTAATGCAAATCATGATTTCTTGTGTTACAAAATGACTTGAACGAAGACAACTTGCGTGCTAAGGTTCCATCCCAATAAACAACGAACAAAAACAAACCCGTAGAGCAAATAAGGGTTGCAACAAAACAAATAGACAGATCCCAACAGGACATAGGTTTTCAATAAAAATGACTTCCACTGTGCATGAGAAAACAACAAGTCCTAGATCTTGTCTTAGGTGGCAACCAACGGATAGAATTCTCAAGACTGTTTATCTTAAATAGGTTCCAACCAGAAAGATATTCACCTCTAGCACAACAAAGGTTGACAATGAACCCCAATGTTCTAAACGCGATATCACTAACCAATGTGAAAGCGAACAAGCTCTTGATGTTAGTGCAGGTACTCTCTTAAGTACAGGTACATCGTTCAATCCTATAAAGGAAGGACTCAGAGTTTGGTTGCGGAAAAGACAGATATCTCAGAAAACAGGGCTTCAAGGAATTTTGATCTGATGATCATCAAATGGTGTCTGCTGAAAATAACACTTCAGGCCCCGTTCCTCAATGTTCAAAAGACGTTTGATCGCAGCAGATCAAGCCTCGTTCTTCATCAAATGATGTCTGATCACAACAGTTCAGACCTCGCACCACAACGACAAGAGATGTCTGTTGAAAATGTCTCTTCAGGCCTCGTTCCTCAAGGACAAAAGGCGTCAGATTATGACAACTCTGACCCCGTGCCCCCAAGACAAAATGTTGTTCCTACAGCAGAGAAGACAGATTCGTCACAACAAGGGTTGGAATTTCTCTTCAGTCCTTTACTTGAAGAATATTACAATCCAGCACACGGTCATGCTGAGGACAACAACAATGATCAAGCACCGAATGCATCATTTCAAGAAGCTGAATTTATCAATCCTTTTTGTACACGGGTATAAGAAATTGGTGAGTCTTCCTCACGCAACATTGATAATACCGATGTGCATTCATTTCAACCACAAAGTCATGATTACCGATGGACCAAAGATCATCCATTAGAACAAGTTCGTGGAAATCCAACCATGCCAGTTCAAACAAGACAACAGCTTGCCACAGATCCTGAAATGTGTATGTTCGCGCTCACGGTGAGTATTGTTGAACCGAAGAACATTAAGGAGGCAATGGCTGATTCTGCATGGATCGAAGCAATGCAGGATGAACTTCATCAGTTCGACAGACTAAAAGTCTGGGACTAGTCAGACAAACCATTGTGGCAAGATAGATTATAAAGCTAAAGTGGTTAGGAAGACCACAAGAAAGATACGATCAACTGTAATTCGCAACAAAGCACGACTTGTAGCTAAAGGTTATGCTCAGGAAGAGGGTATTGATTTTGAAGAATCATTTGCACCAGTTGCTCGCTTGGAAGCAGTTTGGATTTTCGTTGCCTACGCAGCACACATTCTTTTCCAATCTAATCAATGGAGTGAAACGGCATTTCTTAATGGTCCACAGACAGGAAGAGTTTATGTTCCTCAGCCAGAAGTTCGTTGATCCAGACATCCAGTAAAATTCTACCTTCTAAGAAAGCTTTGTATGGATTAAACAAGCTCCCAAGAGCCCTGGTATGAGACTTTCCTACTACATGATGTCCAAAGCTTTACTAAAGGGTAGCAATTGACCCAAACTTTATTCAAATAAAATACGGGGAGGATATTTACAAGTGCAGATTTACGATGATGAATAATTTTTGGATCTACAAACCCTAAATATTCAAAAAGATTTGAAAATTTTAATGCACATAGATTTGAAATGGTCCTTAATTGGGGAGATGAAATTCTATTTAGACATTCGAGATCCCACTCAGTCCCAAAAGGTATTTTATCATCCAGGCCAAGTACGCTTAGGATTCTGGAAAAAGCATAATATGGACCAATATTGTGCACTCCATTGTACACCATTGGCTACTAAACCCAAACTAATGTTAGGTTACAGTTGAAGACCCGTTAGACCAATCTGATTATCGTAGTATGATCGGGTCACTCATGTATCTGACATCTAGTAGACCAGACTTAGTGCAAGCAGTATGCTACTGTGCACGTATCAAGAACGACCACACTAAAGCACTCAAGGAGGTTAAAAGAATCTTTAATTACCTAAAGGGTAACCATTCACATGGGACTCTGGTAAAAAGGATTCTGGCTTTGAACTAACAGCATTTTCAGACGCTGATCATGCCGGATGCATTGATACTCGGAAAAGCACTTCTGGAGGGATACAGTTCCTTGGTGATAAGCTAGTAAGTTGGATGTCAAAGAAACAAAACTGCACTGCAATGTCTTCAGCAGAGGCAGAGTACGTGGCGTTATCTGCAAGTTGTGCTCAAGTAATGTGGATGAGGACACAGCTTCAAGATTATGGCTTCAACTACAACAAAATACCGTTGTATTGCGACTCTCAGTCAGCCATAGCAATATCATGCAACCCCGTACAACATTCGCGAACAAAGCACATCCATACTCGGTATCATTTCATAAAGGAACAGGTTGAAAATGGTATAATTGAATTATATTTTGTCAGAACTGAATACCAATTAGCTGACATGTTTACGAAAGCCCTTCCTGAGGATCGGTTTAAGTATCTTGTCAGAAGGATTGGTATGAGATGTTTGACTCCAGCGGAATTGGAGGTTCTGACAAATGAGACTGCTTGATATCATCATCAAACATCACCATGTACATATTTTTGAGAAAAGCAAAATACAAAAATATAAAACTTCAAAAAGAAAATACAAAATCAGAAAAACAGAAAATTTCCAAAAAGATTCTTCTCGACATGTCTCTTGGAATCGATAACATTTACGTGCTTAGAAATGTCGATTAACATTGACACGGGTGTGTAAATGAAGTTCGAGCGAGAGTTGCAAATAGTTTCAAAACATGTCATTTCTAATTTTCTAAATGGCTTATGTGCAAATATCAGTACATAACCCGGACCTCAAATAAAGGAAGGTTTATAACTTATCCTCACAACGAGAAAATTAACGTTTCTCGGTCTTGAGCTGTTCTTACAAGACATTCAATGTTTTTAGCTCAAGAAAAAGGATAGTGTACGGATCAGGCAACTACCACTTATCGTAGAAGAGAAGTCCTACTAACAGTCTGGTTTTTCAAAAAGTTGAACACAATTTTTCAAGAATTTCTCGATGACAATTCATAATCTATCAAAATTATGTGTCAACACTCCTAACCCTCACAATGTTTCAAAAGACAACAATTTTTTCATGGTCCTATTCTTGAGGGGGAGTTTTCGAAAAACAAAGTATTTTAATGTTCTTGGATCATCTCATCGACAACTCTTATGTAGTTTCAAAACATTATCAAAATGTTCCAAACCATTCATGCAGATAATAATTTCTCCCACAGAATATTCCAAAAACATATTTTAATCAAAAGGTATTTCAAAAACTAAGTGTTTATTATTTAAAATAAGGGGAGAAAATGAATTAAAAAAATGATCTAATCGACACAATGTGCTGAACATTAAGAAAAGTTTAGTGTTCGATCTTATTACCCAACAGCATCTTCATTTCACGACGATTCTGAAGTCATAAGGTGGTTAGTTAGGAATCACTCCTATATCAACAGAACCGGAGGATCCTACCCAAGGATATCCAAAGTTGAAATACAGTCCTTAAGGTATGATTGGAGATGAAGTATATAGGAAGAAATGCCGACTAAGATTGAGCTAGCACTAGAACAAATCACAACAAGGTTTAGTAAAAGACGTCCTGGTAAGCATTGAAGTCTTTGAAGAAAATGATAAAAGAAATGTATGGATAAAGGGTCTAAAGAAAGAAGCCCTCCACAAAACTTAAGGAAGAAACCGGGTCAATACATATGCTGTCAGAATCAAGTGATTGCTGACATTGAAAACGACATCATGGACCCAGTGATGCAATGCACAACCCTTCCCAGCCATTCGGGGTTCTCTCAACTAAACTTGTCTCATTGTCACGGAGATACATACTTATCTATGTCATCTCATTCGAGATCATGATATTGAATAGGTGGCAATCTGCTCCAGCCTCGAGTACTAAAACCAAAATGCACTAATCGAGTCTAGAGCCAAGAGATCAAATATAAATCTCGTTTTATACAACATCCATTTCAACACTTGTTTGAACATCAATCAAGTCACAAGCTGTAAACAAGAGTCCTACGCAAATAACCCTGTGATATTTTCCAGAACTTCCGAGTGATATCTATAAGGTATTCACCCCCACAATGAAGAAGGAAATCCTGCTTGAGTAAGCATCAAACAACTCTTTGGTAGGTGAACTTGCGAGATTCTATATGAAATCAACTTGTGACAACTGATATCGATTGGTCCATTAAATGAATTGACGGTTGATGAAATTTTGTATAAAAGAATAAAACTCCGCTGTGTTACAAAAACGCTTTTTACAAGTAATACGTCAAATTTGATTTCAAATCAATTTTTCTCGATTATCACTACGTAAACCTGTAGGTTAAAACTTTTAATGATGACGTATCCCAAATCACCAAAGTCAATTATTACCATAAAATTTTTTATTCATTCTCAATTCCAACAAAGACAGAACTATCAAGAAAGCACAAGATTTAAAGATAAAGACTTCCGCTAACTCTGATTTAAAGCTTTCAAGATAATGCAAAAGTATGAGCATGTTAGTCAAAGACATAAGATCGCAAGATGGCATAGACGATAAAGACAATGACAAAGGCTCAAAGTCTAGATCGCAAAGCATGAAGGAACAAACCTACAACAAAGAACAAAGAAAAAGACCAAGACCACATGAGCTTAAACGACAAAAGCAATCTCATTTATCTCATGAAGGAGTGTCATCAATGAACTCACTTCGGGGGAGATTGTTAGCCTCAAAATATTAAGCCGAACAGGAAGTTCGTTCATTACGTGTACGAGTCTCGGTCATTTAATTAGTTAATGTTGTAATAGTATAATATCGGGAATCGGGCTCGATAGTTAATCTAATATTGTATATGTTTCGGGTTTAATCCCAAGCAAAACCCGAGCCCGGGTCCTAGTTAAATATCTCGCTCGTCATTTAACGCGACGGGGTATATAAACTCTTTTCTATTTAGAAAAGAGTAAGTTGTTCAAATAATAAATCTTTTCCTTTTCCTATTTTCTCTCATCTCTCTCTCTCTTCTTTCTTTTTCTACAAAACAACTCATCTTCCTTTCTCTTTTCTAGATCAAATTCGTGTATGATATATATGTTATGAAGTGATTACGGGATCCTACATGGCTGACCCGACCCCATTAAGTATTTATTCAGTTTCGGCTTCAGCTTTGACTTGTTGACTTTGACTTTAACTTTTTCATGCTTTTCTATTCTCGTGCTCGGTTTTGTTCCTTTAGCTTGATTTTGTGTCCTTTAGTGAATATATGATACCTGCATAGTACATAAAGCAAAACAAGCATATATTCGACATTTTATGTCAGTTTTGGGTCATTATTAGTCATTTTAGCTCGTTTTAATAGGTAAAAGGTATGTATAATTAAGCACATACCAAAATCCCCCATACTAAATTATTGTCGTGTCCTCACGCAATGCAATAAGTAAACACTTTAGAAAACCAAGAATCTCAATCCCTCTTGACTAATTACCTCGAAAAGTAGCTAAGTGTTCATCAAGGGGAATTAAAGAATCAATAGCTTTGAAAAGCCCCGTTTTGACCACTTTTAAATATTTACACTAATTACCACAAATATTTTTGTATTTTTTTTCCATTTTCTCATTTTTTATACTTTTCTTTTTAAGCAACTAACTAGAATGTTTGGACTTTCATTATTTTCATAACTTTAGGGTCACAGAACAAGAAGCACTTTAATCCTAAAATGCCCAAAAAGGATAAATTCATCGTTCCCAACTTTTCACTTGTCCCAAACTAAGCTTAAAAACGAAACCACCGTTAAATATAAGGTAAGATGCTAACACTACTCATACTTGCAACTTGTAAACTTTTCACTCTCGACAATTATTATATATTATGTGAGTGTGCTTATTTCGAATTTCAACCATGGATAAACTTTTTGCAAAATTTTTATGCTTCGCGTTCCACCCAAAAGTAATGAGTTTAAAGGCGAGATCATCCCATGTAGCTACTTTCGTCTCGGCACATCCCAACTTTGCGGCTAAGTGACCAGGCTTTTGACACCTCACAGAGACTAGTATCGGGACTCACGGACCTTTGGTTTCAAAACCCTTGGATTTCCTATATATACATAAAATCATAACTTAAAATGAAATAGTCTTAGTTCAAAAGCATATTTAAATTTAAGAAAAAGATATTTTCCCTATATTTATTAAATCACATATATTACACTTAATATAATTATACATCCTTTAAACTAAGGAAATCCTCGACCTTTTAGAAGGCTGCAACATCGGTTGTGAGCCGGCAAGATGCAGTAAACTTTTATTAGCCCACAGTTTTTATTATTATTATTACCTCATTTTTCATTTTTTTAACACTTTATATTACCATGATATAGAGAAAATTTCTTTTTAGAAAATTTAAGTATAAATTTGAACTAAGACTAAAATTATTGATATCGACCATACTTCAAAAATCGTTGATATAAGTTTAATTTTCGAAGAGAGCACGTATTATTAGTCCGGTTAGAAGCTTATGGGAGAGAAAAGCCACAAACTACACTTATGAGCTCTTAAGATTTCCAACTAATCCTTGTTTAGCATCTAACTCATAATTAACTCTATCATTTCTCGTTCTTCGCAAATTTAAAATCTTTAATAAAAAGATCCGCGAATGCTTAGTCTAAAAGTTAAGGGACAAGCTAGAGCTCAACACGCTCGATCGAGTCAAAATTTATTCTTATTCTACCCAGCAGGAAAGTCAACATTGTGATAAAACACTTATTTTATTTTTGAAAATTTTTAAATTTTTTCATTTTTTTGGTATTTTGGTGGTAAAAACAGGATTACGTGAAAACAACGGCTGCAGGTACAATCAAATCGATAGATCCCCCCATACTAGAATTGAACATTGTCCTCAATGTTTTAAGAAGGGTCTCTACGTAAATCTAAAGCCGTTTATTAAGTATGCATAAAGATAAACGTTAGTCGATAAGATTGGGATATTAGATTCCTATAATTATGTAAAGGATTGAAGCTCGAGTGAACGAAGGACAAAACTATGAGCATGAGAGGCTTCATAATCCGGAGCAATCCTGGACATACAACAAAAACAACAAAACACGAGAAAAGAAGAGGCAAGCCTCCTCACAACATACTTATTCGTTACTACTATATAATTATATAAGGATAAGCATGGGTTGCCACCCACATAGCGCTTATTTTTGTTAACCGAGTCTTGAGCCTGACTTGATCCTCCATACTTGAGTTGGTTAAGGAGGATAGAAATGGAGAAACAGAACATCCAAGATAGGAATGTCCTCTCCATAGATCATCATCGGGCTTTCAGAAAAATCAAAAATGATCTTTGAAGGATTAAAGCCCCGATGAGATAAGAGATGATGAGATTTCTCCTCATTAGAAGCAAGAATGTCATGATTGAAAACTTTGTCATCATTTTCGGATGAAAATGGAAGCAAAGTGTCAAGCATAGGAGAGAGGGTAGGAAGGGTGGTTAAAACATTAGGCACATGAACATAAAGTTTAGAAATATCATCCAACATATTTGTAAAAACTCCCGTGTCGGGCTCAAAGTAAATTCCATCATCTGACGGTTTCGCAGGTTGACGAGGGGATGATGGAACATCAAAATGAAAAGACTCATTTTCATGAAGTGAAGGGGAATCATTGCTAAGCAATTCTTCAAGGGAAAGGACATCCCCTTCAGAGTCATAGTCATCATTCTCAATGCCTGGTGGGATAGAGTCATCCGGATTAAGAAATAAATCGATCTCCTCTATAAGAGAGTCACTATCCTCAACGGGGATAGGAGATGGAGAGAAAGGATCGATTATAGCATCATACTTTTTAGAATTAAATTCTTCCAGGGGTCGAGGGGATGAATTATCATACAACAATCTCTCAACAAGACAGATTTCTTCCTCAGGATCAAAGTCGGCTTCATTAATTCCTGGTGGAATTAAATCAATATGAGCGAGTTCACCGGAGAACTCCTCGAGAAGAGAATCAAACTTAGGAGAAGAAATAATCAAAGTGTTTCAATTTAGCAAGGATTCTATAAGATCAGAATCTGCATTAAAGTGATGCGGATCTATCTTAGTAGGAATGATTTCTTCATCAAAAAGAGGGTTCGAATAAATTTCCTTTGGAACGACCTCATCCGAAAATGACTTGTCATCACTAGAGGAGAAATCGTTGTCAGCATCAAAGAGAGGATTAGAGACAGTTGTAAAATCATCACAAACGGGCACATCACACTCACTTTCAATATTGGATAAATCCTTAGACTCACTTGGGGTTGGGACAAGGTTCTCAACACTAGACTTTATTAATTCATCCGATTCTATTTCTGGAAGAGTGCTAAGATGCTCATCCTGCATACTTAGAGATTTTGTAATCGAAAATTCAGGGGTAATTGCATCAAACGAAGTTCTTTCAAGAATTTGTTGAATTCTTTTAATTTCATCCGGAAGAAATTCCTCGTCATCATCACCATCATAGAAAATGTGGTAATTATGATAGATATGTCGCGTAAGCTCGAAAGGATTAGTAATAATTGTAGCACTTTTGGAAAAATGGATAGTATAAGTAGTATACGGAGTGCTTAATTTCATCATCATCCGGTGGTTTCACAAGAGGACGAGGGGATGATGGAACATCAAAATGAAATGACTCATTTATAAGAAGTGAAGGGGAATCATTGCTAAGTAATTATTCAAATAAAAGGATATCCCCTTCAGAGTCATAGTCATCATTCTTAATGCCCGGTGGCATCGAGTCATCCGGAGTAAGAAATAAATCGATCTCCTCCATAAGAGAGTCACTATCCTCAACGGGGATAGGAGATGGAGAGAAAGATTCGATTATAGCATCAGAATTTTCAGAATTAAATTCTTCCGGAGGTCGAGGAGATGAATTATCATACAACAATTTCTCAACAAGACGAATTTCTTCCTCAGGATCAAAGTCGGTTTCATTAATTCCCGGTGGAATTAAATCGATATGAGCGAGTTCACCGGAGAACTCCTCGAGAAGAGAATCGATCTTAGGAGAAGAAATAATCAAAGTATCTTGATTAAGCAAAGATTCTATAAGATCAGACTCAGCATTAAAGTGATGCGGATCTATCTTAGTAGAAATGATTTCTTCATCAAAAAGAGGGTTCGAATAAATTTCCTTCGGAACGTCCTCATCAGAAAATGACTCGTCGTCACTAGAGGAAAAATCGTCGTCAGCATCAAAGAGAGGATTAGAGAAAGTTGTAAAATTATCACAAACGGGCACATCACACTCACTTTCGATATCAGAAAAATCCTCAGACTCACTTAGGATTGGGACAAGGTTCTCAACACTAGACTTTATTAATTCGTCTAATTCTGTTTCCGGAATAGTGCAAAGATGCTCGTCCCCCATACTTAGAGAGTTATCGGGCTCCTCGGTTGGTAAGAAGGGTGTAATTGCAATAGTATACTCCTCGTCATCATCATCATCATCGTCGTAGCAAAAAGAATTGAAAAGTCATGAAGGATAAGTACTAAGATTGGCTACCTTCTCTAGTTGCTGAAGCTTTTTCTTTTTATTAATTTCAATACCCATTTCATTGAAATTTTCCTTAAGCTCATTAATCTTAATATCAATCTTCTCATCAAGATAATCCTTAATCAGAAATTTATTAATTAAACTTTTCATTTCATCTAAATACTGCTGCTTCAGATCCTCCATATCTTGGATACTCATTTCTTGAGGAGGTTGATGAATGACGGGAAACAGCGGGGGTTGGAAGTGGTCAAAACCGGAAGAAATAGAATTATAACAAAGATTAGGTTCGTAGAAACTTTGGTTCAACGGTTGACACTGAAAAGTCTCATGAGGACCCCCGCAGTTTTCACAACAAAGATATTGTTGTTGAAAACTTGGTGAATTTTGTGGATAATAATTATCACCAAAGTTTTGATTGTAACTCGGTTCCTGCTCATAGACAAGCGGGAACTGTGGTGGACAATCATAACCGTAGTGAGAATCATTCCCACATAACTCACACGAGTATGTCTCGTACTGAGGTTGTGGTGGGTGGTTGAAAACGTTTGGAGGATCATTAAAAGAGTTTGGATTTGGATCATAAACGAATGAATTTCCAGCTCTTGAAGCGCAAAACAAACAAAATCCATTTCTAAGATTATTTCCACATCACTCGCAAATACACCATCGACAAAGTAAACCATCTAACAGACCTCCACACCCAAAGCAACCACGTTGGTTATACGAAGACATGTCAAAGAATTAAACGGATAAGAGGGTAACAAAGATAAGAATTAAACACATAAGAAGATAAAGACGATTATTTATAGCAAAATACATAAGAAAGAAAAATAGTTTTGGTAACCGATAATCGAACAAGTGTACGGTAGCTCTCTAGAAAACGCACAAAGAAGTGGAGGAGCGGGTAAGCGCGAAGCATTTTTAAAAACCTTCTCCTTTCAGGTCGAAGTTCGTAGGATCGACCCTCCTTATACCTCTCTTATAGTTTGTAATCTAAAGGTGAGCCAAAATCACAAGTGACACAATGGTTGATTTTGTTGTTTTTCAATTTTTTTGGTATTTTTGATTACCTGAAAATATTCACAAATGAAATCCATAACTTCACGGGGAAGGGTCTTCAAACACTAATCTTCAAACGTAAACTTGATAATCGCACACACCCCCCGGCAGCGGCGCCAAAAATTGATTTCAATAGATTATTATATATAAATATAATATATAATAAATATATAATATAAATATAATATATAATAAATATATAATATAAATATATAATAAGGATAATTACTAAATATATAATTAGTAAGTATTCCGTAAGGTTTTGAAGAGGGAAAATTACTTTTGACCAAAGTAAAATCCAAAAAAACCTTCCCGGGTCGTTTCCCGACGAGGCGTGAATTGAGAATCGTTATTAAGTTCGTGATCGCGTGTTTGAATGATTCAAAGGTTTGATTTGGGATTCTACTTCTACTAATGCAAAAACAATTAAAGGCAAGCAACGATTAAAGACAACTAAAGACTTAAATGAAAAACGTTAACGGGAATAAAAAAAGGCGACTTTAAAGCAACTAACTCAAATTTTAATCCTAAAAATGCAAATTTAATTTTTAACAATCCTAAATGACTAAAAATAATTTTCAGAAAAAGAATTATATTTTTTTGATTTTTATTTTATTTATTATGAATTAAAAACGGATTTAATCTAATTAAATCATTAAAAATAATAAACTAATTTTAAAAAAATTTAGAAAAATTACAGAAAGTACTTTAAACAATTCTAGACCTAAGAAAAATAAAACTGGTAAAAGAGCTTATGCTAATAAGCTGTAAATAAGCAGAACAGCTTATTAAGCTTATTGGTCACAAACCCCTTAAAACCAAATGCACCCTAAAGTCTTTCAGAAAAGACCCAAGGGCGCAGATGGTTAAGGAGGTGTGTGTTGAGGTGTTGAGTAAGAAAGGAGAGGTCACAGGTTCGACCCCTGTGGCCTCTCTTTTTGCAAAATCATTTTTTTAATTACTTTTTGAAAAACCTAATCTATAAGCTAAACTAAGCTACTTTAATGAAAACACTTTTACTGAAACTTATTAATAAGCTAGAAATAAGCTATATCAAAACAGCAGTTAGGCTTAAAAACTCTTTAAGTAATTTAGAAACAGGTTTGGCCTTTTAAGTCACAATAAGCAAAGGAAAAATACAAATAAGCTGAAACATATCAACTCCTAGACCTAATAAGCATAAATGATTAAAAATAAGCAAATAAAATAAGTTGGAAAACAAGTAAAAGCTTTAAGACAGCATGACTGATAAAGAGACTTAAAAAGACTCATGACACACTTTTTAAGCTAAAATTAAGATTAACAAACACTAGGTGAAAGCTTAAAAGTTAAAAACAGATAAAGCCACTACTGCAAGCTACTAGAATAAGCAAAGATTAAACACTTAGGACAACTAATGAACTAGAAAATGACTTATGAAAATGGCTGCTTATCTCAGTATATGCTGAGTGATTTTTTTCAAGTTTTTGTGAAGGACAAAAGGGCTTTTGCAGCCCTAATTTTAAGCTAGTAAAAGCTCTTTTAAGATCCTAAAAAGCACAAACAGATTAAGCTTATACACCAAAGAACTTATGCTATCAAATTCAAAACCTAAAACATCTATTAACTATCCTAAATTTAAGATTGAAAACTGACTTTTTAAACTTTTGAGAGGCTAAGAAAATCACTTTGACAGATTGTGACCCAAACCACAAATGGCATATGCACTCTTTAACCAAGTCTATTCTACTGCATATTAGACTTAAACAAGCATGAAAACAACACACACAAGCTCTTAATCAAAATCTAAACTCATAAGCTTGGATATGAAGCTAAAACACCACAGATTCCAACCATGGATTCCTTAAACGTTAAACTAGATTTTTAACTTTAAAAACTTAAAGAAACTGACTTTTAAACTTAATTAAGGCTTTACAAAACTGATTAAGCTACCAAAGACAACCATAGAAGTCTTAACCCAAGCACTCCTTTAAAATCTTAAAACCAAATTTAAGCTTCAAAAACTGAAATCTAAAGAACAAAAGGCTAAGACCAAATAATCATTAGAACATTTAAGTAAGATTAAGCATTTTTGAACCAGAAATAAGCAAAATCAAATAAGTAGTTTAAAGCACATATAAGACAGATTTTATGAAAACATGATCCAAAGACATATAGGCTATATCATTAACATAAAAAGCATTCAATAAGCATAACAAACAATAATAAGCAAAGAAAAGCAGAAATAAGCAATGATATAAGCAGTAAATAAGCTGAAACAAAAATGAGCTTAAAAAGTAAAAATGAGAACTTACAATAGTCCTTAGCTTTTGGTTAAGAACTTAAACACCCAAATTACTTCTAATCAATCCTAATGCTTATCCAATAAGCTCTAACCCATGGCCATCCATTACTTACCATGCTCCAAAAAGCTGAAAATCTAAATTATTTCTTAATGAAACAGTACCCTTGCAAAAACTTTTTGAAAAACCTTGAATGAGTTAAAACAGATTTAATAAGCTTAAAAGAGCTTATAGAAATGATATGTGAACAAGAATAGGCTTGAATGCATAAAGATAAAAAAGACAGAATGGCTTAACACACTTTAAAACTGAAATTTCATTAAGTAAAAAAGGATGACAAGACTTTTGAAAGTAAAATGACAGAATTTAAATGACTTAAAACATAAATAAAAACATTAAAAGTAAAATTATACTACTCCTAAATTACATCTCTTACAATGAATGAAAACCTAAATTATTTATAGAGAAATCTATATAGGTCTTCGTCTTCAAAGTATGCTACTTCTGTGAGTGAGTTGTGAAGTATGTTTCTTGTGTGAGAGAGTTTCAAAATCATCATAGCCATCCATTAAGCTTGTTCACCAAGTAGAATAATCTGGTCCCTTGATTTGGGTCTTCAAATTCTTGACGAATAGGAGTGGAGAGGATTGCCAACATAGATTTGTTGGTTTGTGGTGTGGGGTAGTGGTGTGGGGTTGAGGTGGAGAGGTTGAAGACACTGGAATAGTAAACTTGGCGGGAAAAGTGATATTTCTATTTATGGGTTTGATAGGTTTGAAGGGTAACGTTTGTTAGCCCTATTTTTCTTTAAGGATTGGCACCGTTAGTCCTTTTAGACTATCGGTGCAAAGCATAAGGACTGACTATGAAATGCTGTTAACAACAATGTTTGTTAAGCTGTTAAGGGCAAGTAAGTATTGATGGGCTTTTAGGCTTGTTTTAAGAAATGGGCCTAAATGGTTTATGGCTTATTAAGCCTTAGTATAAATACCTTAATGGGCTGAACAAGCCTATTAGATGGGTGCGGGTTGGCCCATTAAGTATTTCTTCGATTTCGGCTTCGGCTTTGACTTGTTGACTTTTTGGGTTGACTTTGACTTTTTCACGCTTTTCCATTCCCGTGCTCGGTTTTGTTCTTTTGGCTTGATTTTGTGTCCTTTAATGAATATCCGATACTTGCACAGTATATAATGCAAAACTAGCATATATTTGGCATTTTATGTCCGTTTTAGGTCATTATTTGTCATTTTAGCTCGTTTTAATAGGTAAAAGGTATGTGTAATTAAGCACATACCAGACTATTTGAAAGATAAGTATCCTCAATTATTTGTTTGGTAATGATAGAGTTGAACCTTTTGGTTAAATCTCGGGACTAGATTTCCTAAAGGAGGAGATACTGTGACAACCGTGGTTTGAGACGGTTGGTCAGTTTGTTTAGAATTTATTTAAAGCAGTTATGTGTGTTCTTTATGTGTTTTATGTGTTTTGTGAGAGATATGTGTATGAGATTGAAGTACATAATTTATGAATCATGGTACTAGTTGAAATGAGATTGAATGGAAATGAGATCATTTGGAAGCTTTGCGTAGTTTCAAATGTCGTGTATGTAATTTTTTGTGTACGCACTATATATATAATACATATTATATATATTATGTTAGTATTTTAGTAATTTTAGAGTACTTTCCATTTTTAGAAATAATTAAAAGTGAAGGCTTGTTAGAAATCTAGTTAGAAAGTTCGAGGTTTAGCGAAATAAGCAAATGTTTTAACCTAGAATCAAAAAATATAGGTATTAAAGTTGTAAATAATAATAAATAATTTTTTTTATAATAGAAAAAAAACGAATTTTAGTAAAAGATAAAAAAAGGAAAAGATATCCTAATTAGATTACAACTTGTTTTTGGTAATTATCTTTTAAGGCCTATAAATACAAATCAAACCTAAACCAAATCACTTTTGTTAATACAAATAATGTCTAAAAACGTTATTTATATTTTTCGACCTCTCAACGTTTTGATAATAACAAAATGTAAAAACGTTTACAATAAAAATAAACGTTTACAAATTATTAAATATAAAATTTCATTTCAAAGATTAGTGATCACTTAAGGTATGGACAAACAAATTAATTAAGCATGATTAGTGATCAAGAAAATATTTTTCTCTTAATCCTCACTTTTAATTCTACAAAAGTATTTTCTCAAAAATACATTTACAAAATATTCTCTAATTATTTATTAAAAACATAAAATTTGAAATTCAAATTTGAAATTCAAAATTTTCCCCCAAAACGGAAGCTTCTACACCTGATACAACATTCCCCACAAAAAGACAAAAAAGGGAGTGGAGTCTAGGCGGCGGCCCCCTTATAAGCCTGGCGCCCCCCTTATATATAAGGGACCTTCAGGACCGCCCCCAGAGAGCCGTTGGGATTCATTGCCTATAAATACTGCTCCATTCCCAGCAGAAAATGATTCCTCTTTGCACGAAATTTTTCAGTCTCTTCTTTCTCTCTTTAAACCTTCTTTCTCTCACTAAAACTCTTAATCACTAACATACTTAGATCTTGTTTCAAGTGATCTAATCTCTTCTTCTCATCTCTTCCCTCTCATTCAAGTGCAAGAGAAGAACACTCGTATTCATCAAGAAACGAAGTGTT
>BQNB010086149.1:0-28277 GCA_026074375.1 Tanacetum coccineum | reverse complement strand
CAAAATAAGGTTGGCCATATAATATCTTGTTGTAATGCTAGTAATGACTATCGTTTTTCTTTATTCAAGTATAAGTTTTCGCATTATAGATCACACAATTCTAGTAGTGATAAGCACATTCGAAGTCGGGACATGATTTTATAAATCTATTCAAGGAAATGACTTATGCATGCCAATGAATGGTACTATTAACTATCGTTGAATTTTATAAAATTCAACTTATCGCGTTAAACAATTAAAATGAAAAAAAAAATTAAATAACCCAAACAGACACACTTTGCAACATCATATATTATGTATATTAAATTATTTTCGTAACAAAGTTTTGTTAACTGTGTAGACCTGATCAAAGACATCACTACCAACCCAAAAAAAATTATCATTTGAAATATCGCTTGCGTCAAACGTTCACAAAGATTGCCGATATCGCTATTTTGAACTAAAAAATACATTCAATAACTACAACTGACACATTTTGCAACGTCATATCTTTATCATATTGAATTATTTTCGTAAAAATTTTTGGTTCCCTGTGTAGACCTCATCAAAGACAACACTACCGACCCAAAATAAAAAAATTCAAATAACGTATCCATAACGTAAAACGTTCTCAAAGATTGCCCGAGTCTTATTTTGCAAAAAATATCTAAACCCTAATATATACAAAACCCTAATTTCTGAAAATTTATCAAAATGAAAAAAAAATTTACGGAACTTACTCTTAATAATACGCGAGCAACTTTTTAATTTTTTTTTATCAAAAATCGACTAAACCATAGAGGGAGTGACACGTATTCATCGAGTTGCTAGCTCTCCAAAACACGCGAGCAACATGGTTTTTTTCGTAATGTCAGAGTGCCATGGCTTCTGCAAGAAAACATGTTTTGCAGTTGGCTAGTTTCGTAAATTTCGCTTAGTTTAGTTTCTATCTATCTATATCTATGTTTCTGACACCTTCAGATTTTGGATACAAAGTACCGTATATTTAACAATTTACATCTTTTGTCCCTCAAGTTTTAGGGGATGTTTGTTTCAGCTTACATGTGGGCTTATGAGTTTATTTTATTTTAGCTTATATTTTATAAGTTTTAATTTTCTAGCTTATATATTTTGGTACTTATGGGCATGCATATGGGTATGTTTGGCAAGAGGCTTATTAAGGCTTATTGGGCTTGAGCTTTTAAAATAAGTCGATTTATAAAATAAGTCTCGTTTGTCACGCGGGCTTATGAAAAGGCTTATAAGTCATAAGTCTCTATAAGACCCGGCCAAAAAAGGGGATAAAAACTTTAGCCCGGGGCTTATGAACCGTAAATTACTTATATACCCACAAAAATATCTAACATATACCAAAAATTTATTTAATTATGTCATTTTTTAATAATTTTGCAATAATAAGTCATAGCTCCAGTCCATTTACCAAACAAGTTTACAAAAATACAAATTTCAATTTCGACTTATAATATAAGTCCCAGCCCCAACACAAGCCCCAATCCATTTCGTCAAACATACCCTATATAAGTTTATTGCAGTATACCATAATAAACTTACATAATAAGTCTCAAAATTAAGCCAGAAAATTTGAGCATATGAAATATAAGCCCAAATCAAATAAGCTAATAAACCTACATATAAGCCGAAATAAACACCCGCTTAGTTGTATGTTCAAAGCCATGAAACAATACAACAACAAGATACCAACTAATCTTGATTTGTGTGTGTCATCTTTGCGCATGGCCATGCTAATCTTCTCAGTGTCGTTCCAATTTTATCGGATGTCCCGAAAGGAACGAGTCACGAAACTAAACCAAATAATAATAACCATAAAGAATAAAGTCATTGGAAATATTTAAAATACAAACTGAACATAATGAGTATTTATAGGTCACTAATGAAAATTAAATCTTTTATATCTTTTATATATTAAACGAATTACATTATCTCGGAGTTTTCTATGAAATTCGATCTTATAAAAAATTTTGGATCAATCAAAACGCTTGATTTTGAAGCAGGCAAAATCATGCGATCTGATTGGTTAAAAAGTCAAAAATCCAATTTGATTAAAATTGAAAATTTTGGAGGAAGAATTGATGAGGTGTCATTTTATGCACTTTCTCGGAGTCATTTAACCCCTTAAGTCATGCAAATATCTCCAAAATATGTGCTTAATCGTTTCTTTTTGTGTTTTTAGCACTTGGATGCATTTTGGAGGAAATATACATGACTTTGGCTCATTTAGAGAAGAAACGGACAAGATTACAACTCTATATCAAAGTCAAAGAAGAGAATTGCATACAGACTGTGGAGACGGCGTCACGATTTATAGCGACGGTATCACACCCCCAAATCGAGTCGCAGCGGAATGGGTAACTTGAGGGCGTGATTTCATAAGTATGTCAAACACAAGGCAAGGGAACGACCACTATATGAACGTTTTAAAAATAAACATCGTTGCATTGATAAATAAATTTAGTCTTTACAATAATCCAAATGGTTCAAATAGATAAATGCGGAAGCTTTAAGAAATTTTGAAAATAGACAACGGTATTTAAAAGATAGATGATGTTCTTGAAAGACCGGGCCATGCATGAGATGCCAAATAGCACATCAAAGTTATCCACATCTAAGACCCTGAGAAAACACGCTTAAAATCTCAACATAAAGTTGGTGAATTCATAAGTTTAGATGAAATATAAATATGGACCACAAGATTTATTAATGTAGTGACCATTGTAACACATACAATTATCGTCAAAATATTTACGTTGCACTAAGCTCATGACACCAAAGTTGATGTTTGTTAGCAAATAAATGCCATGTAAAGTTTGCCAAGTAGGTATCTAACTCAAAAATGAAAATCCGACATGTTATACGCCCGTTTAATCAGTACAATGTGCATACACGATACAGGTAAGAATCACCAATACCCGGACGTGGATTATCAGTCCTAATAGATCTATTAATAGCACTCATGCTTACTTACAGTAACTAATGGTTCATGATAAGGCAGTAGTGAGCTAAAGGTACTTAGGCAATTTCATAAACAAGGAAAAGTTTCAATAAGTTACTTGTGTCCAAATTTAAAAGCAAGCAATGTTCTCAACCCAAAAGTCATAAAGTATATGTAAAACGAGTAAAATGTGGAGCTATGAACTCACCTTAAGCAATTGGTGAGCGAAAGTAATCAATAAAAGCAATCAACGAAAGAAGAGAGTAGTCAGACATAACGAAACGACGTATAAATTGTTTATATAAATTAACATAATCCATATGATTTTGTGCCCCGTTTAATTAGTAAAAACGTATCTTAACGAAAATATAATGTTTTTAGTCAAGTTACGACATTTACACGAAAATTTGCCATTTTTGAAAAGTTTCTATTTTTGGAAAGTTTAGAAAATCCCGAACGTTAAAGACGTCTCTTAAAATTTGTTTAGTCCCTCTTACATCCAAACACACCAATGAAACTTAAACATCCAACTTCCACTTTTTATCTCGCTAAGTTATATTTTGCTTAAAAATGACTTAACACTTTTAGTAATCTTTAATGTTTTCGAAATTATAGTTTTTAGAAAGTACATAGATGTTACACTAATATTCGCTAAGGTTTCTAAACCTCAAACAGACTCGAAAATGCTCGAAAAGCCAAAAATATGTTTCAATCAGCTATTTGACTATATGATACTTTTCATAAATTGACCAACTTTGACCGAGCGTAGCTCCTTCGTTAAAGACTTTCATGGCTCGAGAAAGTCCGCTATCTTTGGTAAAATTTCATTTCGGACAAGTTTCCTTTTATACACTTTGGCCAATTCGGACCCGAAAGGGGTCAAAACCTCGATTTAAAATTGGGACAGAATGTCCGTAAATTTGCAAAAGCCGTCAAAAATATTTATTTTTTGTCCAACTTAAATCGGCCATATCTCCTTCGTTATAACTCTGTTTTTCACGTTCTTTATATCAAAATTTCCGTAACGACATCTATTACCATAATATTAAAGTTTAAACTTATCAAAACATTTTTATGACACCTTAAACCCATGAATTAATTTCAGACAACAACCTATTTTATGGAAAACTTAGCCGAAAACGCCACAATCTTCCCTAAGAGCCTAATCTAACCTATCTCCATTCACGACTAACTCAACCAACAAAACCATCTCAAAAACTAACCTAATCCCATCGTCTCATTTATCAAACGCCATTTATAACGCTAAACGTTTCGCCACGAATTCAAAAGGACAATAAAAATGTAAGATCATAAATAAAGTTTCAGTCCTGACAAACGGGTTGTACAACCTTGTTTATATTTATGTTTTTGTTATAAAAATTGACCTCAAACATGGATAATATCATTTTAAGAAAAAGATATGACGGTGAATGAACGAATATATATAGAGTCTACACGAACGAGATGGCGAAGAAAGTCTTGAATTTTTACCAAAAAACTATGAATATAACCCGAAATCTCCAAAAGGAGAAACCCAATAATATTTGGAATGAACCACGATCAACAATCCGTTAACAAAGCTTGAGTCAAGAAGCAAAAACACCTGGTGTTGTTGGTTCGTTCGACGCAAGAAGGATGAGAGGCAAAGAAAATGATTTCTTGTATGTGTTTTTAGAGAGAGGAAGTATGAGGATAAAATGAATGAGATGATGTCTAAATACTTTGTATGGGAGCCTTGGTCCTTAAGCCTTAACCAAGGAATCCTAAGATGGTGTGGTACTATGGGAGACATAAAGGAGAAAATGGTGGAATGGTGTTGGGTATGGGTGGCGTACGAGTGGAGAAGGGGGGAAAGGGAACCAATTTTATTTTTGAACTTGATTTTTATGTAAGATATTTTCTTAAGGGAAAACCGTAATACTTCAAGTATGTACACGTTAATTTTTGGAACGACTATTATATTCGTAAAACTGAAAATGCACGACTTCTCAGAAAGAGTGTATGCAAATTTAAACCTATGCTCGTAAAGTAAAAAACGCGATAGCCATTCAAAGACTACATTCATTAGGATGCCAGAACGCATCCGGTGACGTTTCTCAGTTATACACGGGACAACTTCCCGGTTTTTGATTAAATTAACACGTAACTTATAAAAGTCAAATTTTATGCACGTACATAGGAAAATATTGACCTGCAAAATTTTGGAGTGTCACAGACGGCGTCAAAACTCTAAAGAGATGGCATCACGAGATAAAGAAGATCATATCACTTGCGCGCGAAGTATCAAATATTGTTTTGATCATAACTCCTTCATATGAACTCGAGTTTTAACGATTCAATAGCCCACGCGATCGCAACGATAAAATCTACAACTTAGTGAAAAATTCATGGCGATGATGTCATTATAAATCCTGACGTCGCCGTAAGAATCGAATTAGGGTTTGCCTATAAATACAAACTCATAACTTCTTTTTTTGTAAGCTTCAAACCCTAAGTCCGATTCTAAGGTTTATGTAGGATCCGTTACTGAATAGATCTTGAACCTTTAGCTTGCAAAGGGTTTGTTACTTCAGATAAATCCAAAGCAACAATAATGAAACACTGATTGAACATTATTGATTATGCGGAAACTAATCAACAATGTTAAGAAGAACAATATTAAGTAAACACAAGAGATCTTCTATCAAACTCACACTTTATATTATAACTTGAATCGTACTAGGTTACAAGCTATGATTGCTAATTGATCTCTATTGATCTATATCTATTAACTATGCCTAGGGTTCCTTTTATACACCAAGGAAACCCTAATGGGCTTACAAAACGCGTGAGGAGATAATGCATATCTATTCCTAATTTAACTCATGCATATCTCCTAACAGCACTAACTATTATATGCTAGCAGCACTAACTTACTACTAACAGCACTAACTATACTAGCAGTACTAACAATGTACTGGCAGTACTAACTATACTCTAACAGTACTAAAGACTTAGTCTATTTTCTTCAATCTTTCTCAGCAGCACTAAATCTTCACTAGCAGCACCAATGTTGAACCAGCAGCAGTAAGTTGTAAAGTCTTCTAAAACCCAACAATCCTCCCCTAAACATGATGTTTACTTGTCAACCTTCATGTTTCTTCATCTTGAGCTTCTTGAACACCAGGAGGATGTATCCAAACACTTTACAACCTTTTAAACTTCAACTTTGATTAGCTTCCAGTCTTTTCAGCAACACAGCAAAAATACCAACTAAGTTGGCTATGTAGTTTTTGGCAAACTACCAGCCATAAACGGATTTGATATTTCTTTACCAGTAGCCGTTTGCTCTGGAATAGCCAATGCTTCATTGCTATAACATGATGCACTGATAACCATATAGTTTTTAGTAAACTACCAACTATCAACGGATTTGAGATGTCTTTACCAAGAGCCGTTTGCTTTGGACTAGCCAACTCTTTACTGTGAAGCATGGTGAGTTGAGAACCATATAGTTTTTAGCAAACTATCAGCTGTAAATGGATTTGAGAAGTCTTTACCAAAAGTTGTTTGCTTCTGGACTAGCCAGTTCTTGATGTTTGTTAGACATGGTGAACTGATGACCATTTGTTGTGTGGTTTTGAATCCAACACTCAAAGATCCTTCCCATCTCCATCAGAGTTTTCAGGTTCCAACTCTGCAATCAGCTTCTTGACAAATCTAATCAATTCCAATGTCATAGTATTGTCTTCTTCAGATTCCAACTTTAATTCTAGCATCTGTAACAACACTTTCTTTCTCAAAGGATACTTCTTCTCAACAAGCATATGAATGACTAATCCTGCATCAGTCATTAAAGTATGTACCTATGATGAACAATGTAGCTTCCAACTTACTACATTCCAATCCTGATGTGAGTTCCAAAACTCATCTTCATTAGTTAGATTGAACATTATCATTAAGTCTCCCTAAAGTATTCTGTCAAAACCTTCAGGTATCTCATCTTGATATCTGTTCATCACAAGTTGATATACAGCACATAAATCTTCTCTATCAAATATGGAAAGCACTCTCATCAGAGTACTAAAGTATCTCCTTTGTCCATTACTTCTAATCACCACATTTATATTAATCTCTTCTTAATCTTTAGTTTCATCAAATTGTGGTTTAATTCCATGATACTCAGATTTTCATTCTATGATAGGATACTTCTTGTCAAGTGTTTCATAATTCACCTCCTTGTCCTCATCAGAAGCTATTGTTAGACATAATCTCAGCTCGTCATTCTCTTTCTCAATATCACTATTAGTTTTATCACCCTTGGAAGTGCCTTGTCTAAATCTTCTTTTCCTTGACTTTATCTTTTTCCTTGTGCTAAGTTTTCTCTTTTTAGTACCTTCTTGCTTAACTTCAACTTTAGTACTATCAGGTTCTTTAGGAACCTCTTCCTCATCCATACCAGCTGCTTTCTTGTTCATCTTGTCAATCATCTTTTCATCTTTCTCAGACCCAATAAGCATAAAATCTGCATCTCTTTCTTGTTCCTTGATGTATAGGGCCTGAATATCTTCAAATGTCTTTTTGTTCAACTGATTATGTATATATTTACCTGTATGTTTAAGATAGGTCATCATTAGACTCTTCAGTTGTGTTCTTGTTGGAGGTTTGTTTCTTACAGCAGCAACTCTTTCTTCAGCAAGTAACTTCTTCCTCCTTTCAAAGAATTCTGCTAATAGCTTTGACCTTTCTTCTATTGTGTACATCTCTCTCTCTCTCTTCCATTTGTAGTCTAGCAGCTAACTCTTCACTGGCATCCATCTTACCTTGAACTTTATCATATAAATTTTCAATGTAGTCCATGGATGCTTGATCCTATCTCTGTCTTTCCTCTCTTTCCCTTTCCATCTCTGCTAGCTCCTTTTCATGTATCAGTCTTGCTATTTCAGCATCTTTAGCAATCTGAGCTGCATCCAGATCACTTCTCTTGAATTTCTTTACTGGTGACTCCTTCAAGACCCCTTTACCTTTGTCTTTAGGATCTATTGTTGGAAGTGGCTTCAATGTGAGAATAGATCTTGCAGGTCTTGAAGAATCATTAACATCTTTAATTGACACTCCTTTTTTCCTTAGCTTTTTCTTTCTTCATCTTAATCAATGTTTGAGCCATGGTGATATCTTTATCATCATATATACTTGTTGTTGTAGGAGGAGTTCTAGGCTCAACAGCACTATCTTCTTGCCTAGCAGCATCAATATCTGGTCTAGCAGTATTAACTTTTGGTCTAGCAGTACTAACTAGTTCTTTAGCATTTTCTCCTTTATCACCACTGCCCTTGTCTTCAACAACTTCTGTATCATCAGTCAACTTAACCTCCTCAGTTTCACCACTTTGCCTCCCCTCATCCACAGCTTCCTTAGTATCCATGTACTCCATACCATGATCTGCATCTTGATCATCAAAGACAGTACTGTCATCCAAAGTTGATTCAGGTTTGGACGTTTTCCTCCCCTGTTTGGATACAGACTCCTTCTTTCCAAATCTCTTCTTCATGGATAATCTTTTCACACTCGTTAACCATGCCCTGTGGTGTGAGATGCTTGGCTTGCACTTCTTTTCCAACTTCTTAATTCTAGAGTTCAATGCACTAATCTCTGCAGTTTGTGCATCCTTAATAGATTCCAAGGCAAGAACCCTGTTGGACAAGTTAGTACATAAAACAGATAATTCTTGTAGGTTTAGGGCACCCTCAGCTCTGTTAGATGTGTGACTACCTAAAAGAGGACTATCATGAGGTGTCTGAACCTGATCCCCTTCATTCCCATTAGTTTCCTCTAAAGAGTCTCTAGAGGCTTGGATTGTGGCATGGCTAGATGATGTTTTAGGGGGTTGGTTTCATGTACTAGGTTGAGTAGGAGAGGGTGTATGTTGAGGTTCAGTGGGTTCTCCTAAACCTTCCCCCTCTGCTGCATGTGTTAACATGTTAGGATACAGAGGTGTTATTTTTCCTAAAAATTTTAGTCCTTTCCTAAATATATTTGTGAAAACTTTCAGATTGTGAGCTGGTGTAGGATACATATCATTAAAAGGCTCACCAAGCTCAATTTGATTATTTAGAAACACCATTAAAAACCTTGGATACATAAGAAATTTCTTTTTAGTATTATCCAAGTTCCTCAACATACCATCAAAAATAAGTTTAGAAAAGTTAAACTTTTGATTAGTGGCCAGACATATAACAGCTGAAGCAATATTTTGCTTTTGAGCAGCACTAACCAAGCCGGGCAGTACTAAGTGTTGGCCTGGCAATATTAACCAAACTGTATTCCTGAGTAGGTTCTTTATCTTTTTCAAAGGAACCTGCAACATAATGTTCTTGTGTACCTCCTTTGGGATCACTTCCAAAACCCACAAAGCCTCCATTGTAATCTTATAGTCCTGAAAGGATAGCTTGTTGCCAGTCATATGGCTTGAGCAAACCACACCACCACTGCATGACCATGTAGAATGCTACCTGGATGCCTGCATAATAAGTAAGAGAAATTAGTATCTCTTAGGGACCCAAGTCATCACAGACTTGGATATCCCTTTTGGGTCAACATACTCAAACTTTTTGAGTATGAAAGATCCTTTTTCTTTGGACTCATGATCCATGTAATTTCCCTTGGGCCTCCAAACCCACCTTGACTTCTTAAGGTCATTATCCATCTTACCCTTACCAGTATTAACTACTGCTCTTGTCCCAGCAGTAGTCATATTTATAACCCTAGAAGTCTTAACATCTTGTTTTAAGTTTTTGGGTCTAAAAGCTGGTTTTATATAGTAAGACCTCTTGATTGGTGAATATGAGGCTCTTGGTCTTACATTGGGCCCATTCTTGGGTAACTTGCCTAATAGCACTACATTTGTGCTTATATTTGGGGCAAAAATGTCCTAGCAAAGTACTAACAGCCTAGCATGCAATAGCCTAACAGTACTAATAGGCCTAGCAGTACTAACAATATGTACTGCTCTTTTCCCATTTGGTCTAACAAGATTAACCAAGCCTGTCCTGGTTAGTACTCCTGATGGGACAAAAGTCCTTCTTGCTTGAGGCTATTTCAAATTATTTGAAATTTTTTGTTGATTAACCCTTTTAGCATTATCTTATACTGATCTGATCACCCTTTGACCAGTATTGACCACATTTTTTAGCTTAGGTTCTGGACTCTTTTTGTCATAAAAATCACAATCTTTGATCAAATGGTTAGTACTTTTACAGACAAAGCAAGCTTTTATTTTCTTAAATCCAATCCCTTCTTTCTGAGAAATTTAACCAATTTTATCAACTCGATTTCTAACCATTTGAGTCTCATTATTCTTAACAGGACTAACTGTTTTTATAGCATACACATCATCCTCATCATCTGAGTTCCAATCCTCAATGATGACTTTGTCTCTGTTAATCTTTGGTTTAGCACAACTGATGCATGACAGACCTTAGGTTTTCAATGTTTACTTCATTTGTTTTACCTACAGTCTCACTAGTTTTAGATTTACTAGTATCAGTATTAAGCTCAGTTGTTTTTGACTTAATGATTTTCTTTCTAATGGCATATTCATCTAAACCTGCAAATGATATGTCCAGCTTCTTGGGGTTAGAAATTCTCCCTATTATAGGGAGGGGAACGCATGATACCTATCTGCTTTGGAGAACCTATCATTTGCTGGTGTGAGCTCTTCATCACTTGATCTGACCTCAAAAACACTCATACTAATCTCACTATCAGTTTCAGATTTGTTACTCATTTTATCCAATTGTGTGCCATATCCTAAACCATTTTTATCTTTAGCACTCATTTGACTGTTGAGAATTTTATTAAGACCCTTGGATGATTCTTCCCATTTTCTATCTTAACTTTTTACTCATCTCTTTCCTTAACAACTTTTTCTAGTTCCATTTTAAGGTTGTCTATTTTTACTTCTCTGCACTTAAGCTCATAGTTTTGGAACTCATATTTTTCACCATAAGCCAGTTCATTCTTTTCATGTCTAAGAATTCTAGACTCTATAAATTCTAAAGCTAACTCATAACCCTGAATTTCTAGTCAGGCTCTGCTATGTTTTTCTCTTTCACTATCAAAGTTGTTTTGAAGAGTTTTAAAAGATTCAAGACATTGTTTAGAACAATTTTGTACCTCATTGTCAGAAGAACTTAATGAGCTTGAGGAGGAGATGGCCATTAAAGCATAATTAACTGGTTCATCAAAATCATTGCTCCAGTCATAGCCTCCTAGACCATCTTGAGCCACCAGTGCTTGTGATGATGGTTCATTTGTTGTTGCATTCCTCCTGCCATTATCACCATAAGATCTTTTCCCTTGGTTTCTTCCTGATTTGCATTCCTTAGCAAAGTGCCCTTTCTTGTGACAGTTGTAGCACTCAACTTTTGACTTATCAAAGGTAACAGGTTATTTTCCTTTGAAATCTAAGTTCCTTCCTGTCTTCTAAATGAATCTCTGCACCCTAATAGTCATCATGGCTACTTGCCATCTAATATCCAATTCTTCCAAGTCATCTTAATCAATCTGCTGCAAATCCTTATTATTAAGTGGAGGACTCGTTATCTGTTGTGCAAAGAAAGAGCATACTACTTCATCAGCACCTGGAGTAGATGAAACCTGACTTGTTAAACTAGTTCCTCTAGCAGTATTAACTCCAAAATTTCCACTGGTAGTACTAACTTCATTAGTGCTGCTTGTATTCTCAGAAGAAAGAAAAGCCAAGTTCTTCATAGACCCTAAGGTTGTTGTAGAGATCATCAATATCAGTCTGGTCTATGTCTGGCTTATTTCTCATGATTAAAGCAATTTGACTCCATGAAAGAGGAAGACTTCTTAGAAACTTTTGATTGATATCTTTATTTGATACTGGAGCAGCATGAACCTCCAATTGACTTATGAGTTTTTGGAACCTATCATAAGCCTTATCCAGACTTTCATTTGGTGCAGTGGTAAAGTTTTCAAACTGATGTTTTAAAACATTCCTCTGCATCTTTTTAGATTAATCATTCCCTCCAAACCTTGATTTGATTGCAGCCCAGAGAGATTTAGCATCTGGAACATTATGAAACTTAAGGAGATATTCATCAGGTATTACTAACAGCAAGATGCTCTTAACTCTTTCTTGATTCCTTTTGGCAGTCAGTTGTTTGGCAGTCTTAGGAGCAGGAGGACCAGATTGTTCTCCTGCTGGTGCATCCTCTTCTTGGAGATCTCCATCGACAATTATATCCCATAGGTTATGATCTGTGTGGCAGATATATAGTCGCATTCTCATGCTCCAAATATCATTTTCTCCCTTTTTGATGATAGGGATTTTCATTGCTGTTATTGCTGGTGAAGGAGAGTCTTGTTCTATCATCTTCCTGGTTTGATTGTAAATCTGCTTCAAATAATGGAGTTCTTCTTATTCAGAGTTTCCACACAAGCTCTGATACCACTTGTAGGATCCCTTACTGAATAGATCTTGAACCTTTAGCTTACAAAGGGTTTGTTATTTTAGATAAATCCAAAGCAACAATAATGAAACACTGATTGAACACTATTGATTATGCAAAAACTAATTAACAATGCTAAGAAGAACAGTATTAAGTAAACACAAGAGATCTTCTATCAAACTCACACTTTATATTATAACTTGAATCGTACTAGGTTATAAGCTATGATTGCTAATTGATCTCTATTGATCTATATCTATTAACTATGCTTAGGGTTCCTTTTATACACAAAGGAAAACCCTAATGGGCTTACAAAACACATGAGGAGATAATGCATATATATTCCTAATTTAACTCATGCATATCTCCTAACAGCACTAACTATTATATGCTAGCAGCACTAACTTACTACTAACAACACTAACTATACTAGCAGTACTAACAATGTACTGGCAGTACTAACTATACAATAACAGTACTAAACACTTAGTTTGTTTTCTTCAGTCCTTCTCAGCAGCACTAAGTCTTCACTAGCAGTACCAATGTTGAACCAGCAGCAGTAAGTTGTAAAGTCTTCTAAAACCCAACAGTTTAGAGGGTGTTTTTTTAGCTACTTGGAGGGTTTAATTCATATGTTAAACATCTTTTGGTCCATGGTTTGTCTATCGAATTATATCTTAATTATGTCTTCAATTACTATTGTTGATTATGATTTTGATTGTTCTTCATTCATTATGATGGATTAAATCTTTATTGTGTTTGCTTAAATGTTATAATTCTTATGATTGTTTGTGTATTTGTGTTAGTTGATGATTGTTGATGTTTATTATGTATGTTTGATCAAAGATCCATATGTTTACATAGTAAAGTCGATTGATTGATTTGTAATAAACTAGTATTGCATGATTATGCAACCTTAACGTGTAATCGGTTTATTCTTGGTCATTTAGAAACCTAAAGACCTTTAAGATACGTGACTTAGCAACCTAAGCATGGACAAGTTAATTGGCAATTTATGTGTAAGTGTGTGTTAGTTAGTCAAAAGAGCAACCTCTAGGCTAATTAGTGATACTTGGCAAGCTAAGGTCACATAGGTCAAATTATGTATGATAGTGGTAATCTTAATGCTTTATGCTTGTGTTCGTGTCCGATTGAGCAACTTTTTAGACATAGGCCATAGGTGTAGAAGAGCGAGGGGATGTGAACGCTTAACCGAGCCATATTAATTTCAACCCACCATTAATAATGTATCTAACTTGTTAAGCACAATATATACATATAAGATTAGGGAGAATTTCATCTAAGTAAATACACCGTTATCACCATTGTTTAAACCCCTAGTAGTTAATTAGTGTAATTAGTTTAGTTAGTTAAATAGTTTAAAAACCAAACCTCTCTCAAACATATTGTTTTACTTGCTTTCAATTAAACCAACAAAAGACCAAAAAGAATCATCCCTCAACCTTTATATTTAGGCGACATACACTTCGAACTTACCTCACTATTCCCCTAGAGAACTATCAATCCCCCGGACTTACCTATACTAAACTACAACGGTTAGGTTCACTGCCTAGGAGGATTGTAAAACTTTTGTGGTTTTGCAAAAATTCGCATCATGTTTTTAACGCCGCTGTCGGGGAATAGTCTAGGTTTCAAAGTCTATTTAGCTTAGGTCTACTCACTAGATTCCTATCAAGTGAGATTTTTGTTTTTGTTTTGTAGCTTTCTTTTAGTCTATGTTTTCTTTGTGTTTTTGTTCATAAACCTTTCACTAACCTTTCATTCGTCATCATGGCGGGTGAATGGATAGAATAACTATTAGGGTGCTTTATAGAATATTACCAAACAAATTTTCCTAAGGACTTTCAAAGCGATTTAGAGTATCTTGAGGAAAAATATATGATGGCGAATGATGAAGTGCATAATCCAAACTCACAAAATACCTCACCTAGTGAAATTAATAAACCATATGAGCCTTCACCTATGATGGATTCATATGAACAATCTTTATGTTTAGGATTAAATTTTGTTAGTGAGGCCCTTAGAAAATGTAACCAAATGCATCAAACTTTTAAGAAGAGCTACCTAGCAATGACCGATAAGTTAAATGACATGATAAAATTACCTAAGTTACAACCTAAGAAAACATATAAGGATGATTTAGAATGTGAGATGGTTATGGTTAAGGTACCTAGGTGCATGTCATGGTTAGATGCATATAATGAGCCTATAGGTGATCTAGATATTATGGAGGATGAAGCAGAAAATCCAAGCCCACAAAGTACCTCATAAGTCCTCCCATCATTTGAGGTATACACATTGCCCGTGACTAACCCAGAAGAAGTAGAAGATACTATGGAAACTAGAAGGGGGGTTGAATAGTTTACCGGTTAATTGGCGTTTTAAAAACTTTGCTTATAAAAACACTAGATTCGAATATATGCAATATCAACTCACAATATGAACAACCAATGTATCTAACTATTTGCAACACAATCACAATACACACAATAAATATAAGGAATAAGTAAAAGATAAAGATAAGAGATAGAACAATCAAACCACAACATCGAGATTTATAGTGGTTCGGATGCAAAGCTCTTCTTCACCCTACTCCACTCCCTGAGTATCCGACTCGAGATTTCACTATGTCAACAAGCTCCCTTTAGGCGGAGAAAACCGTTTACACGTCGCTTATGTTTTTTTCCGACACTAAGCTAAATGTCGAGTCTTAATCTTAGCTAGAACCAATCTACCACTTCACTAAAGTTTTTTAAGGACTAAAATACTAACCAACACAAGATCTACACAATCGGATTTACATAATATTTGATTTTACACACAAACACAAGATCAAGAAAATAGAGATTTTGTTCTTAGAAGAATAGAGGAGAAATCACTAATCTATAACACTTCGTTTCTTGGCGAATACGAGTGTTCTTCTCTTGCACTTGATAGAAGAAGGAAGAAGGTAGAAGATAGAAGGTAGAAGATGAGATTGGATCACTTGAAACAAGATCAAACTATGTTAGTGATCAAGAGATTTAAAAAGAGAAAGAAGGTTTTAGTAAGAGAAAGTTATCTGAAAAATTCATGCTAAGAGGTGTGTTTTTCTGCTAAGAATAGTGCAATATTTATAGCCAGGAAAACCTAACGTCTCCTGTCGGCGGTCCCAGATATATTTGGGGGCCGCCATACCTATCAGGGGGCCACCCCGATGCAAACGCTCCCATTTTTTGTCTTTTGTGGGAAAGGTTAAAACTGGTGTGGAACCTTCTATTTTGGAGGGAAAATCATATTCAAGTTTTTATAAATAAAAATATTTTGTATATATATATTTTTTAGAAATGTAATGGTTAAGAAAAAATATTTTCTTGATCACTAATCATGTTTAATAATTTGTTTATTCATACCTAAAGTGATTTACTTTGACATAGAAATTTACGATTAATAACACGTAAACGTTTATTTTTATCGTATACGTTTTTACATTTTGTTATCTTCAAAACGTAGAAGAGTTGAAAATATAAATAACGTTTTTAGGCATTATTTGTATTAACAATCTTTCCTTTTTGGATGATGACAAAATATAAACTCGTTTTGTATAAAAATAAAAGTTGCAAGTTATTAATGAGTTTTAATTCCATTACTCGCCCTTTTTGTCGAATTCAAATAGGTTGATCGTCAAGTATAGAAGAAAGAAGTCGACGATAGACTCCCCTTTGATGTATACTCCCCCTCAATGGGGGAACCAAGGGATCGAGCTTATGGGATTTTGCTACAAAACTGGGTTAGTGCAAGAAAATTTTCTAACAAGTAGGAATATTACGACAAATATATACAAGGCGTAATTATAGAGATAGAGAAGAAATAGCTATCTAAAAGATAATGCATTCATATCACCCATAATAAAAGTTCATTCATAGAAAGCAAGCTTATACAAGAGAACATAGATTGATTACAACAATAGAAATACTAAAATTAAACAAAACTAACACTAATGGTCGTAATACTTCATAAATCCTAGATGATTCTTAAGTCATAGGTAAAGGCTTTGAGCAAAAAGTTAGGGTGAAGCATTGTTTAGTGACACCAAGGGTGTTTAAGGATGAGATGGCAAAGGTGATGCAATGGCGGAAGTAAGAAGATACTCAAAGTGAGCAAACATTAAATTCATCTCATCCCTAAGAGAAAAAAAGAGATTTCGGTTATGAAAACAACAAAGATAATTTACCCCATGATAGTCAAACATGTTGAAGTAAATGGGATGACCCATGAGAAGGGGTGGTTGTGGTGAAGGTGGTTAAGGGGTATCAAGAATGTGATCAAAAGGAGTGATTAATGACAATAAGAGAGTGACATCTAAAGAAGGATGGCTTTGGAGTGGAATTAGGTTTGAAGGTCTTGGAGGAGCATCCATGATATCATCAAAAAAGGGATTGGATAGTTGAGGAGAGGGTGTACCATTAGAGGAAGGAGGTGAAGATTGAGGTTTTGACTCAAATGGGGAAGAGGTAGTGCCAAAGGTAGATGATGTATCGTTGGTTGATGGAGTTTTTGATGGTGCATTTGATGGAGATGGGGGGAGGATTTTGTTATGGGAGAAGGTGTGTTATTGTCATCTTCTTCACTGTTTAGGTCCACAAAGAGTTTTCTTAGTAGAATGATGGTTAGTTTGATTTTCTTAGAAGGGTTAGAGGAGGAGGCTTGAGCTGAGGCTATGAAGACAGGGAAGGGGTGAAGAGAAATGTGGTGAAGGTGGTGAAGAGCATGGTGAAGGTGATTATTTAACTAGGATGGATATGATTAATGAGGTAAAGCATGAGAGTTAGGGAAGAAGATTCCAAGGATGGTTTAGCAAAATGCAGAAATTATAGTTGGGTCTAGAAAAGGGGATAGTCAACTGCATAGAAAATCAGGAGAAACATAATTAAAATTATCGTGACCCCTGATGGATTTCCCTTAAATAAGGGGGTGGTCCCATATATATTTGGGGGGCGCCAGGTATTTAAGGGGGCCATTTTCTAAAGGGACGAAATTTTTTCCTAGTTTTTCTAGATTTTTAAACATGTGCAGAAAATGTTATCCTAAGTTTTTCCTTTTACAGCCAACCCTATTACCTTAAGAATCATCTAATATTTCTAAGATTTTCAAATTCAAAGGCTATCTATACTATTTGGGAAGCAATTGTAGGCATGTGACTATGAAATAATTAAGCGTGCATAATATCATAAATTTAATAAAGAGCATAGAGTGCATGCAAATAATTTTAGGATGATAAAATGAAACATCATCCAAGGCAAATTATGTTGCCTAAACTAAATTTTAAAAATCCTACCAAATAGCATAGATAGATAGTAAAAATAAGTACCAACAAATGTAACTAAGTAGTAAATCTATATAAAGTATCTTATAGCAATTTTCCAAATTGCTTACTTCTTCTTCTTTCCCTTCAACAAATTCTTAATGCCTTTCCCGGTTGACCTTATTCCACCACATTGCTCATCTCGCAATTGGACTTGACAGTTGAGGATTTCGGTTTGATAAGTATAGAAGGCTTCCATGTTTGGGTCCATATCGGGTGGATTGGAAAAGATTTAAGGAATGTCATTTGGCAACAAATTAACAAAACGAGTGGGGGAAGGAGTGCTTGCACGCGAGGTCCCTTCGTCATTTCCATCATTATCATCATAGTTGGGATGAGATGAGAATGGTTGACCGAAAGAGGATGAAGAGCAAGTCCTTTTGAGTCTTTCGCTCTTATTGAGCGGTAAGAGGATACATGACACGATCACACAAGACATAACGATTTTTTGACAACTCGGGACACTCGGACATGACATATTTAAACAATCGAGTTAATAACATACTGTATGGTAGAATTAACCGAGGTTGTTTAGTGACAAACTCCATTTGTTTTGCAATAAAGAATGCAAGATTGTATCGCTCAGACCTAGCAATACAGTAAAGCATGTTAAAAAGACACGCGGAGACATGATCCTGGTTACCCCCAAGACAAAAGATATTTCCTGAATAATTTCAACCCAAGTTTTCATTATTGACATATTTCACGAGTTAAAATTTGATTTTCCTCAACATCAATGACTTTATCATAACGAATACGAGTGACCAGACCCTCCCGTTCCTCTTAAACATAGTTTTTGATTTCATTGGGGCTAGGAGGGTTGGTTTTATAAAGACCACTCGTAGGGACACTATATTGCAAGTCGTCACGTGACCACTTGTCGATAAAAGAACAATCGCCATTAGAGGGAATACCAAGAATTTGACTAGATTCTTTAATTGTGTAAGAGAAGAATTGGTTTTAGATGACAAACTCGATTAACATTTGATCTTCTAGAGTGTAGTTGACACTGTATTGACTATAGAATTCAAAAATGAAACGAGGAACGATTTGCTCATTAATTTCGAGAAGACATTCAAAATCAATATGACTGAACATGGATCCGACATAGACTAAATTATAAAAATCTGGAAAAACTACCCGACCCTCATGAATGCAACAACTTTCAAGATTCATAAATATCTCTTTTAATGGTGAGGTGTATTCATGTGAAATTTTCGAAATGTAGATTCTTGTGTTTTGGTGATCTTCGACAGTTTTACGAGGCATTGTTACCTAAAAGAAAATTAACATATTTTAATATTATGAACTCGTGATGTTAATAAGAATTTGTGCCTAGTGTGTGCCTAAATGCAACAAATGTGGAGTTGCCGTTAACTTAACTCTAAAATAAAAACCTATGAGTTAACCCAAACACTTCTTAATTCAATTTTGCTCATCCAAACATGTCGAAAATATTCATTGATTAAATATTTCGAATGATGTTCATGCGATCATTATGTATGAGTGCAAAAACGTTTTTAGAGTATATTAATAATGCATTAAAACATTTTTATGGTGTTCCTAACGTGAGTAATTACGAAAGAAAAATTAGGGTTTTTGTTCATATCAAAATTTTTGTCAAACACATTCAATTATGAAAAACCTATGTCTACGGGAAGTATATTAGTTATACATTGTTTTATTATAGTCCTAATTGCATACAATTAAAAGAAAAATGGAAAATCCCTAATTTTGATTTCTTTTTGTTCAACATGAACCCTAAACATGAATTGAAAGGAAAATAGATGAAATGACTTACAATTGATGATCTTTTTGATGTTAAGATTGATTATTGGTGTTGATTTGATCTTCAATTTGAGTTTTAATGGTTGATTTTAAGGTTTTGTGGGTTTTGCTTTTTGGTTAGTTGTTTTCTCGTCGCTCAATATAGAGAAGAAAGGGGGGGTTTGTTTTTGTTGGGTTACATAATTAGATTGGACTAGGGACAAACGTCTCCGTTCTGGGGGCTGGTACCATATCGATATAAGGGTCCGCCCTAGATATTGGTCGCCCGTCAGCGAGGGTTTTAGAAGACTCGAATTTTGTCCAAATTTTTACTGGAATAGAGTGACGTTTAATTTGTATTTCGCGAATTATAAGTAAATGCTTTAAAAAAAATTACTTCGAATGAAGTAATTAAAGAATTTAAGACACGATACAGAGTGGGATATACACCGGAACTAGAATTGAGATCTAGAAGAAAAGAAGAGCGATTTTTGGGAAATGTGTGGAGACATCGCATTCTTAAACAAGAGAGGAGATAGTTAACGAGATTGAGAGATGTTTAAGGGGTGTTGGTGAGTAAATGTCATCGATATTGTCGGACGAATCTCGAGACTTTTTTGATTGAGATAGTCCTTTCTGGACTATATTCGAAGGAAGAAAAGTTGTGACCGAATTTTTGAGATGTGTTTAGTTCGAGAGTGTTGAATCGGGTTGTTTGCTAAGGTTAATCGCGCCTTTTATTGGCACACATGAATCGGGACATTCGTCGAGTTGGAGTCTGTAGTCGATAAGAGCTGGTTTCAATCAACTTAGTGCTTGTTGATATGCCACTTTCTGGTGGCTTACGTAGTGTTCGGCTGCGGTAGGGGATATTAGTAAGAACTGGTTTGTTTCTTGAAGTAACCAAGATGTTAAAACAACATCCCACACGAACGCAACATCCCACGAACGTACAAATACCGCTAGTGCTCTTTCGGTCTACATAATCTCCCGCATGATCAGAGTCGGCGTATACTATGGTTTCTATGTCGGTCCCCTTAGGATACCATAATCCTAAGTGCGTAGTTCCTTTAATGTATCAAAACCGCTTCAAGATGAGAGGTTTTGGGATCCTCTTGGAAGCGTGCACAAAGGCAGACACTAAACATGACATCGGGCCTACTTGCCGTTAGGTAGAGTAAACTACCTATCATGGATACTTGGTACTATCTACCGACTCACATTCTTCGTCTTTTGTGAGTTTAGTATCCGAAGACATGAGGGTTTTCATTGGTTTAGAATCTTCTAGCCAAATTTATTAAGCATTTCTTTAATATATTTAGATTGATTAAATAAAATTCCATTTTCCATTTGTATTATTTGTAATCCAAGGAAGAAGTTAAGTTTACCGATCATGCTCATCTCGAACTCGTAATGCATGATTTTTGAAAATTCATCACACATGTCTTGACAAGTCAAACCGAATATAATGTCATCGACATATATTTGAACGATGATGAGATTTGAACTTATCTTCGTTTGGTTAATAAGCGTGTTTATCTACCACTTCCTCATGTTGTAATTCCCATGTTTAATAAGCAAGCAGGATTTTATTTTTTGATGCCAAGAAGTTTCAGGGGGTTCTTGTTTAAAACCATATAAAGCTTTCTTTAGTTTATAAACATGATCTGGTTTTTCGAAATGAATCCTAAAGGTTGTGCCACTTATACTTCCTCATTGATGAAACTGTTCAGGAATGCACTTTTTACGTCCATTTGGAATAACTTAAAATCTAAAGCACAAGCATAAGCTAATAATATCCTAATAGATTCTAACCTAGTAACTGGGGCATAAGTTTCATCATAATCGATGCCTTCTTGTTGATTATAACCTTGGCCGACTAACCTAGCTTTATTTCAAGAAATAATATCGTTCTTGTCTAACTTATTTCTATACACCCACTTAGTTCCTATGATTATCATATTCTTTGGTTGTGATAATAACTCCCAAACGCCGTTTGCAACGAATTGATTTAATTCTTCTTGCATAGCGATTATCCAGCTTTCATCCTTTAAGGCTTCATTCACATTCTTATATTCTATAGTTGATATAAAACAAAAAAAGTTACTTTTGTTTTGGGCTTGAGACCTAAGAGTTATTTGGTTAAGGTTTCCTATGACATTTTCTAAAGGATGGTTCCTAGATTCTTTAATATTGACTATTTCGTCAATTTCTAAAGTTTCATCCTCAATATCATTTTCTAGGTTTTTCTTTTCGGTAACCTTAATCGCTTCTTCTTCATCTAAATCATCATCCACCAAGGGTGATATCTTAGACGGTGGAGGAGTTTCATCGAATTTCACGTTGAGTGATTCTTCGATTTTCATGATGTGTTTGTTAAGGATGATGTAGACTTTGCTATTTTGGGAAAAACCTAAAAAGACACCTTCGTATGACTTTGGGTCAAACTTAGTAAGGTAGTCTTTTGTAACACCCCCATTTTTGACATATAGCAGCGGAAGCTAATCTGGGGTATTACTTCATAGTACAACAGTCATAATCATAGAAAACGACTCAAAAGAGACGTTTTTGAAAATTTAGTTATCATTCAATAATATATCAGAGTTTTACAAAAGGAGGTCCCAAAATCTATGTGAAAACATAAAGTTTGAATGATAACAGTTTAGCCATCTTCAAGTCCGTGCCATAAGTTGCTCAATTACCTGAGATAAACATGCTAAAAAGTCAACACAAAGGTTGAGTGAAATTCATAGGTTTATGATAAATAGTTTGAATGCAAGTTCAATAGTGGGTTACGTTGTTATACACCCATAAGTGTTTGAAATGGTTGAATACAAGTTAATATGATGGTAATAATTGCAACGAATACAATTATCATGGAAAACAGTATTAATAGTGTATTATTGCGTCTAAGCTCATGGCACACAAACTGACTTGTGTATATATCAATAATGATATATATAATGATAATGGCCCCCGGTGTAGGTAATTGCCATATACCTATGAGATTCAAATATAGTGCGTTTGGTTACCTATCCGGCTAACACAAACGGGATTCGTCAATCCCGATAGATCTATCCACAATATTCGCGTTCACTCGCAAGTGATTAATGGTCCATGATAGTGGGGTCTTTTGGCATAAAGGGACTTAGATCACAAGCAATAATATATCAAGATAACATACATTTGGAAAACACTTGTATTCATAGTTTATAGCATGTATCCCCCTCACGGGTTTATGAAAACATTCAAGAGATTTAAAAGTGAGGCTATGAACTCACCTTAATAGGGAAATCTGATTGATGGCAAAAGTATATCAAGTGAAATGCGTCCGTATGGTAGTACGATGTTATCTACCCGGGCGGGGAAGTTTAGTATATCAAGTGAAAGAAGACAGCTTCGTCACGTAACCTGGGGTAATATGTCAAGTCTTAGTTTGATTGGATATGTTTTATGTCACGCCCTGCCAAGGCGGAAACACGAGGTGTAATGAGAATGGATATCACCACAACACAATGGTGTCTACATAGAGAAACTAATATGCATGAAATAACAAAACATAGAAACAAAGTGTCATGAAAATACCCAAAGCAAATCAATAAATTCAAAGGCGTCTTATATTGAAGAAAAGGAGGTTCTCTCCAATATAAAGACATTCAAACACCTAAGCAATTCAATAACCAAACATTTAATCATCCAAAAACTAAAAACATAAACTGAGGGAGAAACTCCACAATGCAACTTAAAGTCTCTCTCTAGCCACTTCTCTTAGTCTTAACATCCTCATGATGCTCACCTGAAAATGATGCTTAAATGTCAACATAAAGTTGGTGAGAGTCATAGGTTTAAGACACGCCAATAACTCGCTTTGAAATTTCTGTGATAAATAAAACATAGCATAGCAGGACATTAAACAAACTATCATACAAGCTAACATGCAAACACACCAAACCATGTTGAGACGGTCACGCTCAACATCACAAACAAGGGAATAAAACATGTCCCACGATCCACAAACAAGGGAACGGAACGTGTCTCACAATTCACAACAATGAGACGATCATGCTCACTATCAACAATCCACAGCAATGAGACAGTCACGCTCACTACTAACAATCCACAGCAATGAGACGGTCACGCTCACTACTAACAAACCACCAATGCCTTGAGACGGTCACGCTTAAGCACAACAATCCATATCACAATAGCAAGTAGCACATAACGTACAATATTCACGTATTGCCCATGCCTCATATAAAACACGTTATCACAGTAACTAAAACATTTAATACTCATAGCATCATTTTCACCCCAATAAAACATAAGAAAAAGGGGCTATAAAACTCACCTGATGCTTAAGCAAATTCCAAATCCTTGCACGAAACTAAATAATCAAAACAAACACGTGGTACACGCGACCAAGCCAAATGCTTATTCCCATGTAACAATCATATGATGGATGTCTAAGGTGTTTGATTACCCTCATGGGTCACCACGACATCATGCCCAACCTTAACCAACATGTTTACACACTTTTCCAAAGTCTTACAATTTACTTGAAAACGCAGAATTTTAACCTCACTTTACCATTTTCTAAACCATACTTACCGAGCTTTATAAATTTTACCAAAAATCACAGGTTCAATACCATGTAACTCCATGATTTTTCCACTAATTTATTTTCCCTCTTAAATGCCCCAAATAAAATCAAACTTTTAACTACTCAGTTTCGGATCTGATCGCACACTAAAAAGTTTGGACCTAAAAACCATACTTAGACTCCAAATCAGAACCTCTACTTTGGGGGATTTTTAAAAGACACATAGAACTAAACTCCTGTAGGTTGGCTAATCCTAATTCAAAATTTAAGTTGGGGTTTTACGCCTCGTAATCTGACCTAAATCTGACCCGGATTTATTGCTTTGACAACTTTTCTCGTAACCAACATTTGAATGACTTCCCGACCTTAAAAACTTTCGAGGCCGGATGTTCTGGAAACTAGACTCTCTGAGCTACATCATAGACACCGGAAACTTGACAAAAGATATTACCATCATCGAGATAACAACCGAACAACACAACCCTAAATTCTGCACAAACCCTAAATCGAATTCTAACGCGTTCCAAACCCTAACGCTTACACCAAAACGCATCAAATCGAATACCAAACATCCTAATCAGTTTATGATCATTAATTTACAGATTTTATAAAACCCTAATTCCATCATAATAATTATTACATGTTTTTAATGATAATTAACTTCAAAGGATTATAGTATATACCTTAAATCTTCAAATCTTGAACACAAAACCACCAACTTTAATCTTGATAAAAAAATCTTTTTTTTTCTTCTTGTGAGGGATTCGGCTGGAACAAATAGGGAGGAGGTAGAAAAGTGTTTTAGGGATATTAAGGTTTAGTATTTATAGGATTAGAGTCCATGTTTAAGTCAAATTTGTTTCCTTTTCCCCCTAAAGCCCATAACCGGCCGAATATGTATATATATATATATATATATATATATATATATATATATATATATATATATATATATATATATATATATATATATATTTATTTATTTATTAATTACTTATTTATTTGCATTACCTTAAGTTTTTATAAAAACCTAAGCTTATTTGAGTATACATTTTTGCGTACACGCAATTTACTAGACTTTTAAAAATAAATAACTTTTCATTTTTATTAAACCTAACTTTCCAAAAATAGAAATTTACATTTTTTTCTTATTCTAACTATTAAAACCCATAAAATTCTAATATTACTAACACATAATTACATATACGTAATAATACATACACGATAAATCACGAAAATGTTAAAATCACCAAAATCATTTCCTTGTCACCAAAAGTGAACGAAAGGAATCAACCAAATTCTCCACCATTCCAATCTCATTGAGATGATCATACTCAATAGATTGATTACCAATTTCCACATAAACACATATAATCACATACACCATACCTTGCAACAGATACATAAGTCAACACTAACAGTTTGTCTAACATGCTCAAGTCATGGTTGTCACAGTATCCCCTCCTTTAGGAAATCTTGTCCTGAGATTTAACTAGTCGATTCATCAGCTCGACCAACAAACAACTGAGGATACTTTGACTTCATATAATCTTCGCGCTCCCAAGTGAACTCAGGACCACGCTTAGAATTCCAACGAACTTTCACAAGTATCTTACTGTCAATAATTTTGCCTGCTCACAAAAGGGTACGCATAGCAGCATAACCGCTCTAAACGAAAAGAAACATCCAACTACTTGAACCTCGCCCATCATTGAGGAGACTCGTAAAAACCTTAAGTTGCATAACAACGTCATTTACAACCCGGTCTCGCAACTCAACAAACAAGAACTGTCTTAAAACCAAGTTATAAGTTGTTACAAAGCCCAACGTTTTTGAAGAATCAGCTCGACTTCGAGCTTATTCATAAAATAACTTTAACCAAAATCACACAAACACATCTAAGAGCATACTAAGGTCTACAAGAAACCTTACGTACCCAACTTTAACTAAAACTCCTAATATTCCCTTGCTCAACGAACAAGTGTGGATACTCAATTCACCTAAAGTCCTAAAGACCTCACTTCGAGCCCAAATGGACCTTAACTACCACCATTCTGCTACATTTCAACCTCTTTACTTCACGGTCACTATTCTCAACAGGTTCCTCAATAAAACGAAGTGTTTTTGTCAACCTTGATCTTATCCAATGGCACATGTAGACTAGCATCCGCCAAACACTTCTTTAGATTCGACACGTGAAACGTGTAGTGTACACCACTCAATTCCTCAGGCAATCTCAGCCGATAGACTACAGGACCAATCCTTTTAAGGATCACACCTCGGTACTAACTTACCTTTCTTTCCCAAATGAACTATGCCCTTCCATGGCATCACCTTTAACAATTCATGATTTCCAACCTTAAACTCCAACGATTTGCGACTATTATCAGCATAACTCTTTTGACGGTCTCTCGCCGCTTTGAACTTCTCTTTTATCAACACCACTTTATCAGTCATCTCTTGAACCAACTCAGGTCCAATCAAACTACTTTCCCCAACCTCAGCCCATAAAACAGGCAACCTACATTTCCATCCATACAAAGCTTCAAACGGAGCACACCGAATGCTCAAATGATAACTACTACCAAATCGATTACACATGTCCTCATTATATCTTCCAAAGTCTGACTCATACGTTCACTTTATCCATCTGCTTGAGGATGTTAAGCAGTACTCAAATCCAATCGTGTCTCAAACACTTTCTGTAACGTCTGCCAAAACTACGAGGTAAATCATCCATCTCAATCTGAGTTGATCATTCCATTCCTTGCTATTATCTCATCAATATAAATCTTTTCCAACTTCACATCTTGAAATCTTCTTGTATAGCTAGAAAATGAGCTAACTTGGTCAGTCTATCGACCATCACCCAATTCACATCATACTCACTACTTTGATCTTGGAAATTTTACTGATAAAATCCATGGTGATTCTATCTCACTTTCACTCAAGTATCTCAGGCTATTGCAGCAAGCCAAAAGTCTTTGACATCGCAGCTTTCACCTCTTAAACAAATTCAACAATTGCTAACATAGGTAACTATATCCTTTTCTACACGTAGCTACCAATACATGTCTCCAAGGTTATAGTACGTCTTATCCGCTCCCGGATGTACCAAGTACCTTGATGCATGAGCCTCATCCATTACTACCGTTCTCATCATTCCCTACTCGCGAAACTCATATACGATCCATAAGGTACTAACCATCATCTGCCCTCTTTTCCATTTGTTGGTCCAGGTCACGCAGCATTTCTGCTGGCGCGTGTTCTCTACCTTGGATGTCTCACTTGAAGTAGCCAATATCTTGTCCTTAACACTTGATTGGATAGTCATGGACATTTCTCTTACTCGTCTTAGTTTCACTCTCCCTTTCTACTCAACGCATCAACCACTACATTCGATTTAGCAAAGTGTCACACAAATCATTCTTCAAAGTCTGGAAAGCCTCTTTTCGCTCTAGGCCCCACTCATGCTTCTGATTCCTCTCTGTTAGGGAAGTAATGGGTTTAACAATCTTAGAAAAGTTTGTGATGAAACGTAGGTAGGTAACCTGCCAATCCTAAGAACAATCATATCTCGGATGGTGTCGTAGGTACTTCCCAATTCTTCACTGCCTTACACTAATAACCTTAGCATACAACTTCTCCTTCCTCAGTAATTCCAATACTAACTTCAAATGAACTCCATGCTCCCCTTCTTAAATAACGAAATTGGTGCTCCTCACGGAAAATGACTAGGTCGTATGAAACCCTTGTCTTGCAACTCTCGAAGTTGTTCAGACAATTCTTGCATTTCCAATGGTGCTAGACGATATGGAGACTTCGCAACTGGCGTCGATCCATGAACCAAATCTATGCGGAACTCAACTTGTCGTCGTGGTGGTCATCAACAAATCTTTCGAAAACACATCAATAAATCTCATACGAATATCACTCAATTTTGGTTCATCTACCTTTGTTTTCATTAAGGTTTTTACGACTCCTTGAGTACGTTCACCATGAACCCGAAGTATCTCATCACCTTCCAACGGTATTCTAACCACCTTCTCATGACATACTATCATAAACTTCCTCTTGGACAACCAGTCCATTCCTATAATCACATCAAAGCTTCCACAATTCAACGATATCAACGAACTC